>CBVK0100178321.1:0-22024 GCA_900067695.1 Picea abies
ATTTTACATGAGTGGTAATTATGAGTTGGGATCTTCTCATTAACTATAGTTCAATTTGTATTTACATATAAAGTTTACATACCTCATCTTTACCTTTTGATTCGTACTTCAAACAAAATATAGTGCCTGTCCATAATAATTCTGCAGTAGCCATGGCGGAGAATTTTTTATTTGTTAGAGAGATTGTATCAAGGATTAGTAGAAGGACAAGACGTAGTATGAGAGCGCAAAAGCTTATTGATAGAGAATGCTAAAAAGTTGGTGTTTCAGCAATAGGGAAAGAATAGAGAAATATTTGTTGGAAGGTGATGTTGCAGAATACCACTGAGGAAGTGGTGTTTCAGCAGTGGCGACATGTTGCTGAGTGGTGGTGTTTCAACGATAGGGAGAAGGGCGAAAAATTGTTGAACAATGGTGTTTCGGAAATGGAGGAAAAGGCAAAAAGTTGTGGAACAGTGGTGTTTTGGCAATGGGAAAATGTGAAGAATTGTTGAACAATGGTGTTTCAGCAACGGGAAAATGTGACGAATTGTTGAACAATGGTGTTTTAGCAATGGGAAAATGTGAAGAATTGTTAAACAGTGGTGTTTCAACAATGGGATAAAAATGTGAAAAATTGTTGAACAATGGTGTTTCAGCAATGGGGAAGCTTGGCTCTTCTTGAAGTAAGATCGTCCTTCCTTGGTAGGCCTTTTCTTTAATTGAGAAACTGCAAAAATCAATTATAACATGCCATTTCTTGACAAGTATTATTAGTATACTAAATATAATCTAATCTAATACTAAGGAAATTAATTTCAAAAATAATTAATTGCAATGAGGGGTAGGAGGCCCCTCTAAAAAGAGGTAATGAGAGTCTGCCACACATGTGGCCTTAAAATATTCTTTGGAAATAGGGCGCTGGTACAGACGAAGCTGATGACCATTTACAAGTAACGATGTTTTAGAGTCATCGATTGTGAGGAGCCTTACTGTTCCATTGGGGAAAACAGTGTCTACTTCATAAGGTCCAAGCCATCTTGTACGTAGTTTCCCTTGAAATTCTTTAAACAGAGAGTCATACAGTAGGGCCCAATTCCCTTTTTGGAATTGCTTATGCTTGATATTTTCGTCATGCCATTTTGATCTTTGTTGTTGAATCATAGTTGTCTGATGAATGGCATCTAGTATTTTTTCATCCAATTCATTAAGCTGTTGCAACCTGGTTGTCTGTGCATCGGTCAAATCAAGGTTGACAGCTAAAGAATTCCTTAAGGTTTTGATTTCAAATTCCATACGAAAGACAACACTTTTTCCATAAACTAATTCATAGGGAGAGAATCCTGTAGTGTTTCTCTAGGTAGTTCTATAGGCCCATAATGCTTTAGGGAGCCTGTGAGACTAGTCCTTTCTATTTTCCTTCACTGTTTTTGTGAGAATGGATTCTATTACTTTATTTGTGCTTTTCACCTATCCATTGGCTTGGGGGTGGTATGTTGTAGTCATTCTATGCTGAATATGATATTTTTGAAGTGTGGATTTAAAACCGTGAGAAGTGAAAGGTGGTCCCACATCTGTAACTAATTCTCTCGACACTCCAAATCTGATGAAGATTTATTCAAATACGAAATCTAGAACTACTTCTTCATTCGCTCTATGGATTGCTTTAGCTTCCACCCATTTGGTCATATAATCTGTGCAGACCACTATGTAAACTTTTTGATTGGATGGGGGGTTAATGGGTCCTACAAAGTCTAAGGCCCATCTTTCAAATGGTTCAAGTACTATATGGGGTTTTAATGGCATCTCATCTCTATGATTAGGTTGGCTCATTATTTGACAACTATCACAGGCCTGGACACATTTCTTTGCATCTTTAAAAAGTGGGCCAATAATACCCCATCCTGAGAATTTTATGTGTTGTTCTTTTATCAGCAAAATGCCCTCCACAAGGGCCATCATGACAAGATTTTAGTAGATCATAAACCTCATCTTCTCTAATGCACCTTTGAATTTCTTGATCAAGTCCTGTGTGGAAAATACACCCACTTATCCAACTATACCAAGAACTTTGTTGAATGATTCTTCTTTTCTCTTGGTGGGATAGGTGTGGTGGTAACTTCCCTGCAACCAAGTAGTTAGCAATGTCTACATACCATGGTGAGTGAGCAGATACTGCAAATATATATTCATCAGGAAAGGAATCATCTATTGGGCTATCATCATTAGGCGTTAACCGAGAAAGGAAATCAGAAACTACATTTTCTTTTCCTAGTCTATCTACAATTGTAATATCAAATTCTTGCAATAATAGTAACCATCTGGTGACTCAAGAATTTGTGATAGGCTTGTTCATTAGATATTTGATAGCCGAGTGATTAGTATGGACAAGAGTAGAGTAGCCAGTGATGTAATGTCTAAATTTATTAATATCATAGATAACTGCTAAGAATTCCTTTTCAATAACTGTATAGTTAAGTTTAGCAGGAGTCATATTCTTGCTAATGAAGTAAATAGCATAAGGGATATGATTTTATTCTTGTCCCAAGACAGCTCCTATTGCAGTATCTGAAGCATCAGAGGATATATGAAAGGGAAGTGTCTAATCAGGTCCTCTTAGAATAGGAGCTGTAGATAACTAATGTTTGACTGTATTAAATGTTTCCTGGCAAGAATTAGTCCATTTGAACTCAACATTTTTCATTAGTAACACAAATAGGGGAGAGGCTGTTTTGGAAAAAAAAATTGATAAATCTTCTGTAGTATCTAGCATGTCCTAAAAAACTTCTTACCTCTGTTTGGGTTTTGGGAATGGGAATATTTTTAATGAGTTGTATCTTGGATGGATCCACCTGGATTCCTTGAGTTGAAATAAAATGTCCAAGCACTATTCCTTCACTCATCATCATATGACATTTTTCTTTACTTAAGGAGAGGTGGGCTTGTATACATCATTTAAGCACTTTCTCAAGGTTTTGTAGTGCTTCCTCAAAAGAAACACCATAAGGAGTAAAGTCATCCATAAAAATTTCCATAGAGTGATTAAGCATATCAGAAAAGATTCCTATAACTTTTCTTTGGAAGGTTGTTGGTGCATTACATAGTCCAAATGGGAGGACTCTATAAGAAAAAGTTCCCCAAGGGCTAGTAAAAGTGGTCTTATCTTGGTCTTAGGGTGCAATTTTGATCTGATTATACCCACTGAAACCATCTAAAAAGGAGAAAAATTCTTCCCTGACAAGTTGTCTAATACCTGATCAATGAATGGTAGTGGGAAGTGATCTTTTTGAGTGGCTTGATTTAAGGCTCTATAATCTACACACACTTTCCATTTCCCATTTTTCTTAGGAACTATTACCAATGGGGAAACCCATTCACTGTCTGATATAGGATATATAAACCCTGCATTGAGCAATTTTTGAAGTTCTTCTTTAAGGATTTCTCTTAAATTAGGGTTCATTCATCGTTGGGGTTGGTAGATCGGTCAACAATATTCTTTGATATATATATGATGAGTGCATAATTCAGGAGAGATTCCTTTCATATCTGTATAGTCCCAAGCGAATGCTTCTTTATGTTCAAGAAGTAACTTCATTAATTGTTGTGTTTCAGCATCTGTTAGGTTGGGGTTTATGTTCAGTGTTTTCCCAGGTTGAATTTCTAATGGTATACTTTTAGAGGAGATGGTGGCTAATGTTTGAGGTGGGTTTTCAGAGTTAAGGTTTTCCTAGTTATCTGACTCCAAAAGTGTAGCTAGTTGGTTGTGAGTTTCTGGAGTCACGGAGGAGGGTTCACAAATAAAATTATTAATTACTTCATCCTCGGTGGCATCTTTAAGGCTTAAGGCTTGTCTGATAGTCAGGATGGGTTGATTAAGTTGATCATCAAATTCTACCCATACAGAATTATCATTATTAATCAAGGGTGTAGCATGAGGGTAGAGGGTAATCTGTTTAGTCTTGTAATCGTTGGAAATTGTCATTGAACCTAATCTAAAGCTCATAAAAGCATCTATTGTGGCTAGCCAAGGCCTGCCTAGAATTAGAGGGTGGCCCCCCAACTTTGTTTTAGGTTGTAATACCACAAAGTTAGCTGGATAATTCCAGGATTCCACTGAGATAATTAGGTCTTCAATGACTCCCTCTGGTTTGATTGTGGAGCGGTCAACTAATTCTAGGATAGTTGGGGTGTCTATGATTTCATTTTGCAGTTGTAGCAGTTGTGAGGTTTCCAGAGTCATGATATTGATAGCGGCACCTAAGTCTACTAGGACTCGAGGGATTATCATTTTTCCAATTTATACTGAGACGGTAGGGTGGTCGGGATCACCATATTTAACTAGGGGAACTTTACCTGACATTAGTGAAGACAAGTCACCCATGACATGGACTGTGAGGGGATCCTTAATTTTCCTACGAGGTTTCTTAACACAAATGTCTCACATAGCCCTGACATAAATTGGTACATCTCAGAGTGCTTGTAATAGAGGCATTTTGACATAAAGATTTTGTAATTCCCCTAGAAGATTGAAAGCCGGTGGCTCATGCGTTTTAGTCAAAGCTAAACACTCAGGAAATGGTGGTTTTGTTGTTTCGGTAGCAGTGTTAGAGGATGATTGTACCTCTTCAGGTACATCGTGCTCTTTTGTTTCCTCTTTATCAGAAGAGGTAACATCAGCTATGATAGGTTCTACTATTCTCCCGGATCGTAAATGAATATCGTTGCATTGTGCAGGGAGAAGAGAAAATGTAGGTTGGTTATGAATATCAATGCACTGCACAACTTTATTATTGGGGTTAGGGTTAGGTTGTATAGGTAGTTGGGCCCTCATTATTTGATTGTTTGGTGGAGTACATGATGGTAAGGAGAGTGGTTGCAGAAATTTTGATTGAGGTAATTGATTTGGGAAGGGGGGTTGTTGTCCTCTCCAATTTGGATTCCATTGGTTCAGATATGGTTGTTGTTGTTGTGGAGGCCAGGGAGTCCACATTGACGGATCAACAAAGGAAGGGTTAGTTTGTTTCATGGGTGGGTAATTCATTTGATTTAGGTATTGCATTTGATTATAGGGAGGGTAATTCATTTGATTGAAAGAAGGATAGTTATTCCAACAATTAGAAGATGTAAATGACATGTTAGGATTCATGCCTTGTCCCCGCAGTTGCCATTGCCTTCTTTGTGTCAACAGATAGATGGCTTCATCTTCTTCATCAGTTGGTTGTAATGCTGCCTTGATCCTTGGTAAAGAAGGACATTGTTGATTTTCATGATCTTTATCATAGATGGTGCAGATTGGCTTTTTGTCCAATGGGAATTCCCTTCGTGGGTGCTTGTCTCTGTATTTAGAACAAAAGATGGACAGAGCTGCTTTTGCTTCTGCTTGTTTCTTTTGAATATGAAGGGTGTCAATTTGTGAGGCAAAAGAGCTTAACATTTCAGTTTTAAAACCTTCAAGTAAATTACCTATTTCGGCTCTTGTTGCTCCCCCACTGGCTGATTTTTGGACTCTTGAAAATGTGGTATCCCTGCTATTTGATCTATTTCTTGAAGCTCCTCTTGAACATGTTTACATAGGTTAATAATTTCATTGTATGATTCTTTAGATATGTCCCCTTTTCCAAGCATATTCAGCATATCTAAACAGTCATCCCTTACTCCTTTTAGTAATATTGTTTTAAGGATATCTTTACTTACATCGAGGTGACTGGATCTTTGTAGATTGTACTATAGCCTTTCTACAAAGTCCTCCATATTTTCATCCTCTTTCTGTATCATCTTAAATAGTTCTTCCCTTTTTTCTCTTGTTTGGAAATAGTCCTGGTATTTATGCAGGAATTTCTGTTTCATCTGATCCCATGTTGTGATTACATGGCCTCCAAGACTCATGAACCATCTTAGTGCATTTCCTTTCAATGTTGCTGGAAATAGATTTAATTTTTTAGCATTGGAAATATAATCATAACTTCTGCATAATATGTCAAACTCAAAAAGGAATTCATCAGGATCCTCTGAAGATAAACCATGAAAGTTAGGTAGTGTTGAGAGTGGAATGTTCTTCATGGGAGCTACCCCTCTAGGAAGATCACCAATAGGAAATCCTAATGTAGAGAAAGAGTTTTCATCATTTACCTCTCTTTCAGGACCTGCCTATTCTTTGTGATGCAATTCTTCATTGTACTCATCCATGTTTTCTTTTGTTTGCTCCCCTACTGCGCTTGCTCTGTCCTCAATGTTTCCTGCTAGTTTCTTGACTATCTCAGGACTCCAAACCTCTTTCCCCATATCAAAGTTTGCTTGAAAGGAAGGTTGGGACTTTGGTTTCCGAGAGTTTGGTCGTTGAGGAGAAGCAGATTCAGATTTCGATATAATCTCGTCAATATAAGTGTTTCTTCCTCCTCTTCCTCTACCCCTGCCACTTGTAGGGTCAGTTTCTTTGGGGTCTCTGCGTCCTCTCATGCAATATTTATATCTGAAAGAACATAAGTTCTTTTGAAATCTATAATTACCTTCCCCGGCAATGACGCCAAAATGTTGGTCACTATAATTTCTTTTTTAACTAAACAATCAAGTGATACATAAATTGTCAACCCAGGGAAGTTTGTTTATTTCAAAGGTAATCACACACTATATATGCTCAATCTCAAAAGAATTCTAGAGTTGTAGTAAAAATACATTAATCACACCTTGCCTCGAACAAACTGAAGTTCTACTTTGAATTATAGGAAAGAAACTTACCTATTGCAGAGTTCAAAGTTTAAAGAAATAATTGTCCAAAGAATCCTGGATTACATTAAGAAATAACAACCTAGGAGAGAAATCTTTCAAAACACTGCAAAAGGAAAGACCAACTATCTTTTAACAGAGAACAGGACCCTATTCCCCAAGCAGGAATCTTCAGCACCTATTTCCAATCATCACGCTTTCATGAACTCATTACTAATCGAAATGATTGACACATACTGAAGGATAACTAACTCTTAACAGAGAACATGAACCTATTCCCCAAGCAGGAATCTTCATCACCTGTTTCTGATTATCACACTTTCATGAACTCATTACTAATAAAAAATTATTAACATACAGTGAAGACAAACTATCTCTTAATAGAGAACATGACCCTATTCCCCAAGAAGGAATCTTCAACACCTATTTTTGATTAGCACACTTTCATAAATTCACCAAACAGGATTGCTAGCTAGAGTGATTAACCATTACCCAAGAATGAATCATATGAAAACAATGTAACAATCATTAAAGAAGAGTTTCAGCAAGACAGAGTTCAGTAAAGTAGTGTTTCAGCAAAACAGAGTTCAATAAAGTAGTGTTTCAGCAAAATAGAATTTAATCAAGGCATGAACAGAAATAACACTAACACACTACAAAGCTAATGGGTGAATATTGTGAAGAAGGTGGGCCCTCCCTTTTCTCAAGATTCCCCTGAAACAAAAGGAACTAGAGAGAAATGCTCAAAACAATCTTTTATTCATCTGTCAACTGTATCATATTACAATGTCTAAAATAAAACATGTCCTTCTCTGTAAATCCTTTCTTAGCCAAGAAGAAGATCCTTTCTAATGATGATTTCCTCTTATTTAAAGAGGAGAATCCCCTCGATACAATTTGATCATCAAATTACATGTGCACATATGAATCTTATTCTTAGTCAGATCAAATCTCTATACTAGAGTAGGATATCTTGGTCTCCTGTAATAGAATGCTATTACAATAGTTGAAAAGGTGTTGAGTGAGGTGTTTCTGTTGCAACTGGAGTAACCGCTTCCTTATTTAACTTCTTGCTACTTTTGTTGTATGCTATTTCAGCATCGCAAATCACGGGCTATTTCAGTAACGGGATTTGCATTCTGACTGTTTCAGCAACATGGTCTTACGCAACAACGATGGTTAATTTTAGCTCAAGGTGCGGTTGTTGTGGTCAGTGTAACATCTTTGGATTGTTGTTTCAGCATCATAGATCACAGAGAGTGTAACATCTTCTTCTGTGTGAGTTGTTGTTTTAGCATCGTAGACCACGGAGAGTGTAAAAACTTCTTCCTGTGTGAGTGGTTGTTTCAACATCGTATACCATAGACTGTTTCATCCACGAGGTTTGTGTGCTTTGATTGTTTCAGCAATGGACCTTTAAATAGTAATTCTAATCTGCATTTTGAACTATTTCAGCACTTATATATTTCTGATCAACGGTTAAGTACGAGAGTAATGTAAAATTATATGCAAAACAGATTAAACATATAGTAAAGAGAAGAGACTTTATATACCTTTAGAGAGATAGTGTAAGGTGATAATATAATTTTAAATGTGAGTGGAAAAAGGATGTAATGGTACAAAAAGTGTGAGCAAAAAGGTACATTGTAGGGTCCTAACAAGGTTTTGAAGGACATCTTCATACATTTGACAATCTGGCTTAATAAGGTCTATAAACCTACTAATCAGGTGCATGAAAGATGATATACCCTTATCCTCACAACAACTCTTAAAACGATTTTGTAAGTAGGATGGCAGAGTGAGTAAGAACAACTTTATAAGAGCATCCTCTCCTCCCAACTTTATCCCACTCAAATACTCCAAAAAATTTACTATGTGAGGAGCTGGGAGGCCCAAAAATGTTGGAGAGTTGTCTATCCATTTTGTATCAAAGTAATTTGGGTATCCTTGAAAACTTCTAAAATCAATACTCGAATACATCTGTTCCTAGTGTGCCATGATCCCATAACTTGTCCTCTATCCTTTAGCCTATGACCTAAACTACAAACTATGTGATAACATTTTAGCGTCGTTGTCGGGGAGACGTCCCCAGTAACCTGGGGTTTGAAGAGGCAGAAGATACAAGGTCAATTTTTAAGAATTCTCTCCTTGTAGGTTACCACCAGTGTCAGATAGTCCAGCTAATCAGCCAATAAAAGAAGTGTATTCCCTGTTGAAAACACCTTCACGGAACAAGACAATAGCAACACAATATATATATATTTGTAGGCTATAACTCAAAGGGTTAGTACTTCTTTAACTATCTGATTTCATTTAATAAGAAATGCAATAGATACAAGATGTAGTCAATGTTTTGTTAATTGGCCTATGAAAGATTATCAATTCATCAATATCTACCAAAATGACCAAGCCAACAGTGTATCCAATCAATAATTTGTTCAATGAATGCTTGACATCATCACTCAATTGCTTATATTACACCTTTGTTGCATCAAGATGAGATATCCAACTATGACGTCAGCCTTTATTAGGTTAGCAATGTTAGTTAGGGTTTCAAATTTAGGGTTTTAGAAAGTAGTTTTGTACACTAAAGCTTCAACATTGGAGATCTAATCAGTGCCTTAGGGTATATGGAGTCAAAAGTAAGGGCACAAAGTCTCAGGAGGATGAAAACTTAGAGACTAGAAGGTAGGGTTCTATGGTGTTGCAAAGGCAGGGCCCTAGAATCAAAACCCTAGGGGAAAGAGGCTCACTTCGGTGTTGCTTAAGCAAGGCCTCATGCTCTTTCCTCATCTAAATAAACTTGGAAAAACGGCTAGCTCAAAGCATAAATTTAGGGGAGAAAGTGTTGCAATGGCAAGGCCTTCAAACCCTAGAAGGTGAAACCCTAGGTGTAGGCAATCTAGGTTTAGGACATCTCCTCTTTTCAACTTATAACTTCAACGCTAGCTCAAAAAAAGGAAGACAAGTGTAGCAATGACTAGGCTCTATCTTCTTTCTTCAATGGCTGAAAACTATTTCTCAACAAGGGGACATGTAACAATAACCTACTTGTGTGCTTGTTACCTAGGGTTTTAAATCAGCAATACAATAAGCAAATGTAAGAAATTATACCTACATCCATTCATTTAAGAAGTTTTGCATGAAAATTCACTTACATGTCATGAATAAAGAACAAGCAAACCCTAGTTGTAAACCTTCCTTGAAAGAAATGCCATAAATGCCAAGAAAAATCCTCCAAGAACAAGTGCGCCTCACTTAAACACCAAAATTACCCTAGTAGGGCGCAAGAAATCAGATCTCACAAGAGAGTGAGTTGTGTTATCTCCAAATGAGGGAAAAACATCCTCAATATATATCATCCAATGACCTTTAATTTACAAATTAGGTCATTAAAACAATCGACAAGGCTGACTACCAAAAATTATACGGTTTTTACATTAACTGCTAAGTAAAAGACACAAAATGAATAAAAGGTGGGACGTCAAGCCCTTCTGAGGGAGACGTTGGCTCTTTTTGGGCTATTCCAGCATCTAGAAGTCGGGCGTTATCCCTTTTAGGGCTCTTCTAAGCTGCCACATGTGCCAATAATCCCATCAAACTGCCACACGCTCAAGATGACATCCAAGCCTCTTGGGTGATGTCCTGTCCATCAAGAGGAAAACGTTCCATCTAAAATGGGTCAACCCCACTAGGCTGGGCTCATCCAATGTGTCCTAGGTGGAACGTCCTTCTCATTCTCCTGTGCAAAGGCTCATCATATCACTGTCCTGTCTCTACCCCTAATGGGATCCCAACAACCATCTGATGGGCTCTTCCACCCCATGGAGGTCCGAGCTAATCATCTCCCCATGCGTACCGGTCCATTGGTACCTTTCCGTTGAGCATGGTACTGCACATCAAAAACTTCACCCTCCATGGGCTCATTAGTCCTCAGGCTCATAGCAATGTCAATCATATTTCATCATTAATTTTATCAAATGCATGCATAAGACCCCTAGCATATCATCTAATAGCTCAAAGACATTATATTGACCTATTATACAAAGCCGAAGAAAAGACAAAGTTCCCTGTTGGGTCAACATTCATAAGAAGAGGAAAGTTTCCAAAGGATATCATTCAAGCCATGTAACATGAAGTGGTATGGTCTAAGGATGTCCAGACACAGTGAAGACCAGGGGTAGGTATTATCTATGGGTGCCTTTGTAGGAGGTGAGTTGTACCTGTCATGGATGCAGATCTTTCCAAGCCCTTTATTACCTTTATTCTTTCTTTTATTTATTACTTTTTTTTTTCTTTTTGCTTCAAGGTCTGACCAGAGGACACTCCCTTGGCATGGTGACCAGAGCTGACAGTGTTACCCATGATTATTTTTGCAGAAATGATAAGGCTAGCTCATGATGAGACCCCTTTTCCCTTGGCCATGCAACCAAGGGTCACTTCCCTAGCATGGTGACCAGATAATGGCAATGTCATACTGTTAGATACCTATGAACATAATGGGTCGGCTCATGATGAGACCTCCCATTCTCTTTTCTAGGTCTTGTTTTATTATTTTTCTTCGGGTCCCTTTTGTTTCTTATCGAGAGGCTTTTTATTGCCTTCTCGAGGATCCCTGGGTGAGGCATCTCTAGGTTTTATTTCCTATGGATTTTATCTTTTACCAGTTTCTTTTACCTCCTAGGCCTTTAGCCCCTTCTTCCCACAGGACAAAGTGTAACCCCTCAAATAGGTCATCCTAATTCCTGGACTAGGGGAATGGGACAGATGTATGGGAGATAAAATGTAAAATGATAATATGGTGGAAGCGGATGATGGTTCTTCAAATCCCCCTTGGTGGCTAACAAAAATCTATGGGTACAAGATTGCTAGAGCACCCCGTTAATCCCCCCAACAATGATCAAGTGGGTTGGTGTAAGATCCAAGTAGTTGTTAGAAATGTAAGGAACCGGATGCATATATCTGAAAGTTATAATGATCAAACATGACAGATACCATGATACCTGGACCAATTACCTCATGGAGCAAGAGTCTTCTCTGATGCAAGTCCAAACCGATGGTGATGGATATTGTTGTTGCTGATAGGACAAGTCTGATGAAGAAGAAGAAGGATGGGCCCTCCAAGGCCATGCTTAGGTCAATCCTGCTCTCAGTACTCCATGTCTTGGACCTGTGGGCCTCGAAACATGATCTCCTAGTTATCCCTAGAAATTGAGGATAACACCACTAAAATACCTCTTCATGGAATCAGATCCAAAAGATCTCATACTGGTCACTCATAGGTTTGGAATAGAAGACAATGTTCTTCACAACCCTAAATATTTTTTTTTCGTAACTCAGCTTCTTGCTATATAAATTGTCGCACCATATTTCCCACCAATTCTCAACGTCGAACATAAAGATGTGATGAAGAATCCTCTAAAGACTCACTTTAAATTCAAGTCCTAAAAATAGAACCATTTGTTGGCACACGATTGATACTAGTGTTCTCAGAGGTTTCCAACAAAGATAATGGTGTAGTCTAGCAATGTTGACTTATTCAACCTTGCACAAGGGAAGGAGGTCTCAGCCAAAGAACAAATGAGACTTAAGTGGTGAAGGGAGTAAAAAAGGATGCACCATCATGTTCAAAATGACCATATACATTTTTATTAATCAATATGCAACAAGACATACATAAACAATGATTAATTTCTAAATAGACATAAAATAAGAGGTCATGCAACAAAGAAACTATGGATTCATGCACATGATAACACAATTTTATATCCCAAATAACCTTCATCTATATTATCATCACCTCATCATGATGTTACAACAATTACAACTCACATACAACATATTACACATCAAAGTCTATCCCCATGTACCCATTACAAAAAATTTAAGCTTCTTTGCAAGAAGAGTGTCATTCAAAACCCCTTTTACAATAGTTCTTACATGATAGACTCAATAATAATCATCATACTCTTAATAGAGATAAAAACAAAACATAAGAGAGTAATGTAACCCTTTCCCATTACATAAATCCAAATTTATATATTGTTTCCTTGACCACTTCTTGGCTTCTTGATTCCGTTGTTCCTTGCATGTGATCAAGATCTTTGTTTTTTATGCTACTCATCCAACTGGTGCATGATTCTTTTTCACTATTGTTAGACAATCAATTTTCTTTTTACTGTCAATTGGATTTTTACTCATCTAATTGTTTTATGTCGCTTCTAATCTTTTGTTTCCATGCTGTGTTTTCCTTCAAAACTTTGGTATTTTTGAAAAAATGGGGATCCCTCGAAACAAAGGGCCCAATAGGTGTAGCAACCCCAGCCACCCAAGTTCGGTAATGTTACTACAATTATTCTTTGTTCAAGATCTGAAACCAATTTGTAGCATCCCCAGCCACCCAAGTCGGTTAATGCTACTACAATTTTTCTTTGTTCAATCTCTGATACCAATTTGTAGCATCCCCAACCATCCCAGGGCCAGGCCGTGCCACCTTACAGAAAGAATCACTTTCATTTGTGGAAAATATCATACTTAATAAATTAAAAACAAACATCTATTTATGTCAACATACAAAAACTTATGTAGAAATGTACAATAAATAAACACATGTGTAACATACAAAATGTAATTAAGCATATATAAAGAGTACTTATCTATTTAAGAAGGCCACCAACTGCGTGCAGACCTTCTATGAACCTCCCAGCCTTAGACCATGCTGCTCCAAGCTATCAACAATGTGTCACCCCCGAGTTGGCACTAAACTCCACATAGGGTAAAGGGAATGTAAGGTTAGGTTGAGGTTACAAATTATCCAGGAAGGATTCTATACCCAGGAGTCCACTCACATCCATAGCTTATAGTCCCTCATTCCCCACATGCATGTCCCACTCTAGGGAGTGTGCCCCTTCTTTGATCGATAGTCCTTCGGCTGCCCCACTCCCCTTCTAGGGCTTCAACAACATGTCAGACATGAAGTATTAGAGCACTACATTTGTCTTGAGGCTACCTCTGGGAAAATCATTTCCCCAACAAATTCTCTCACTTGGAGAGAGTTGGTCGCAGGCCTGACAACCTACTTCTTCATTCCATTTCTCAGTCCAATCTAGTTAAGGTAATAACAACAAAAAAATCAAGTATAAGATCTGGTAATGACAACAAGCCACACCAGTCTAGATAAAAGTGTCGGAAACAACATAAAAAATGGCTTTGGTGTGATATGGCTCATGCACTATGTAGTCGTGCTATGCTTCACAGGATTAAAATGGGTTAGCTTCATGAGGTTTTCATGTTTCATAGCTTCCATAGGTCAACGATGGAGGAAGTGGTTGGATGCGTGAATGATTAGTGTCTGAGTGCGTGAGTGAATGGGGAGATGTCTGCCTACATGGGAAGAATGCTCTTTTAAATTTTCATGTGTCTTGGTTGACACCCTGCTCTCCAAGAGTGAATCCCTCTTAAATTTTTATGTGTCTTGGAGTTTGTTCCTTTCCCTAAAGAAACTTAGGATAAAAATCATTATCCTCCAACATGCCTTTTAGAATAATATTAAATTATTTTCTCCTTAGATAAGCCCTCTAGCTTACCTTTTTACCCTAGCTTCTTATCCCCTTCCCTTCCCCTACCTAGTGGAGCTTAGTCCCCCATAAATCTTTGTTCATGGTAGGTTTGTATGCAATGATGTTCTTTTTATTTTAATTTTATGCATAATTACATATACAAAAATAATCTCACCGGCCTTAAGTGATCCAGGCTCTCCGGCCTAATATTCACATAAGCCTCCTAGCTTATAAAAACTTGGCTCACCATCCTATAAACATAGTTACAATTTAGTAGGGGCTCAGGCTTGGGCTATTACAATCCCTTCCCCTTATTTATGCACTATCCCCAGTGCATCCTATTTACATATTACAACAAGATTTTAAAAAATATTCAAAACGATGTGGGTATTCTGCCTGCATGGCCTCTTCATGATCCCAAGTGGCATCCTTAGGACTGTACTAGGTCCATTGGACCTTTACTAGCTCGATGGATAGATTCCGGAAGCTACTTGATTTTTGGTTCAGAATGCATACTAGATGCACTTGAAAAGCACCTTCTTGTGAGTCCACCCGAATCACATTCCAATCAATAACATGATTAGCATCAGGTATATATTTCTTAAGCAATGATACGTGGAATACATTATGAATGGTCATATATGCATGTAATGCAAGGACATAATATAGAGTCCCAATCCTTTCTAGGATTTCTAATGGCCCACAGTAACAAGCTTCCAGTTTGGAATAGTTTCCCAACTTAAGGGAACTTCTATTGGCCTTCACTTTTAGAAACACATGATCACCAATACATAATTCTCTGTGAATTCTTCCCTCATCAGTGTAGCTTTTCTTCCTATCTTGAGAAACCTTTAAATTATGCTTTATGTTTGACATCTTCTCTTCTATTTCCCTAAGCAACTATGGACCAAACACTATATCACATAGGTTGTCCCATATTATTGGTGTGTTCCACTTTCTACCATAAAGTGCCTCAAATGGGCTCATCTTCAGAGATGCTTGGTGCCCATTATTGTATGAAAATTCTACCAAGTGTAGATAGGATCCCCATTTATATGGCTTTCCATCATGTACATTCTTATCATATCCTCTATCACTTGGTTCACCCTTTCTGTTTTCCCATCAGACTCGGGATGATAAGTTGTGTTTAAGTTCAGATTTGTCATGGACCCTTTGAATAATCCATTCCAAAAATTTGAGGTAAACTTTGGATCTCTGTCAAACACAATTGTCTTGGGTATGCCATGAAAAGGTGCTAATTCTCTCATATAAATATCAACAACATTGGTTTCCTTGTGAGTAATCTTCATTGGAATGAAATGGGCAACTTTAGTAAGATTTTCCACCACCACAATGATAGAATCATGTTGCTTGCTTTTTTTGGGAAATTTGGTGATGAAATCCATTGAAACCACTTCCCACTTCCACTCAAAAATGGGAAATGGATGCAACAACCCAGTTGGGTGTCTATGCTTAGCCTTGACCTTTTGACACTCCAAACATTTAGCAATGTACTCAACAATTTCCCTCTTCATGCCTCACCAATAGTATTGGCTCTTAACAACAGCAATGATTTTATGATATCATGGGTGTCCAATATAAGGTACATTATGCATCTCTTTCAAGATCATACTCCTCAATTCATGAGAATTGGGTACATAAATTATGTTCCGGTACAAGAGAATTTCATCATTTCCCAATTTATAATCTTGAACATTTTGTTGCATTTTACCTTGCTGTAATTGTTTTAATATCTCCATGTACTACAAATATGATTTTGTAGCCTAAAAAATTCTTCCTTTAAGATTAGTTTGATACATGCTAATGGTTGTAGCATGCAGTTCATGCACTCTCTTATTGAGTGCATCAACCACTTTGTTCTCTTTTCCTTTGATGTGCTTGATATCAAAGTCATACTCACAGAGAAACTCTAACCATCTACTTTGTCTGGAATTTAGAGTTGGTTGATAGATATTTTAGACCATTATGGTCTATCCTCGGCTCAAACCTTTTTCCCATGAGGCAGTGCCTCCACTTATTCAAGTCATTTACTATGGATTCCAACTCCAAATCATGAGTGGAATAGAGCCTTTCATTCTCTTTCAATTTTATGGATTCAAAATACCACAACACCATTATAACTAAGGACTACACCAATTCCTTATTTGCATGCATCTGTGCAAACCATGAAATCCTCATTAGGATATGCAATTCTTAGAATTGGATCGCTGGTTAACAACTACTTCAATTGCTGGAAGCTCCTTTCACATTTTGTTTTCCATTGAAATGTCACCCCCTTCTTTTGCAAGGAAGTGATAGACTGAGTAATCCTTGAAAAACCTACAATGAATCTTCTATAGTAGCCAGTTAGACCCATGAAGGATCTGACTTCTTTCACATTCTTAGGTTTTTTCCACCCTTTAATAGCTTCAATATTTTCAGGGTCACTACTATCCCTTCTTCGGATATGGTATGCCCAAAATAGTGAATTTGGTTCTGATAAAATGAGCACTTGCTCAATTTAGCATACAACTGGTTCTCTCTTAAAACTTGTTACACCATCCTCAATTGGTGCTCATTCTCTTCTTCTGACTTGGAATATACAATAATTTCATCCAAAAAGACAATGAAAATTTTCTCCATGTACTCACTGAAAACACCATTCATTAAACACATAAAAACAATTGGTTCATTTGATAACCCAAATGGCACCCCTATGAACTCGTAATGACCATACCTTTTCCTAAAGGTAGTATTGTTGATGTATTCATCTATGATCCTTACTTGATGGTATCCTGACCTGAGATCAATCTTTGAGAATATCCTTTCATCCTTTAACCGATCAAAGAGATCATCAATCCTTGGCAAATGATGCTTTTTCTTGATATTTACTTTATTCAATTGTCTGAAGTCAATGCACAATATGAATGTCCCATATTTCTTATTCAAAAATAAAAATGGGGCACCCCAAGGTGACACACTTGGGCATATATACCCCTTCTTCATAATTTCTTCAAGTTACATTTGCAGTTCCTTCAGCTCTGGTGTACTCACCCTGTAGCAAATCTTGGACACTGGAGTTGTTCTAGGAATTAAGTTTACAAAGAAATTGATATCTCTATTTGGGGGTATTCCTGGTATCTCCTTGAACACATCCTCAAAATCATTCAGGACTACATGATCCTCAATATTTGGCACCTTGTCCTTAGGTTCTTCCTCCATATGAGTTGCAAATATTTGATAGCTCTTCCTATAACACTTCTTCAGCTACATTGTTGAGATATCTCAGACAATAACTGCCCTGGGAACTTGTTGGACTGTTCTTGGGTTCCCTTCCTCATTTAGGCAAGTAAATTCCTTGTTATGATAGTCTAAGACAACAGTGAGATCGGAAGAGCGTCGTGTAGGGAAAGAGTGTAGATCTCGGTCTCTTCTTCTGACTTGGAATATACAATAATTTCATCCAAAAAGACAATGAAAATTTTCTCCATGTACTCACTGAAAACACCATTCATTAAACACATAAAAACAATTGGTGCATTTGATAACCCAAATGGCACCCCTATGAACTCGTAATGACCATACCTTTTCCTAAAGGTAGTATTGTTGATGTATTCATCTATGATCCTTACTTGATGGTATCCTGACCTGAGATCAATCTTTGAGAATATCCTTTCATCCTTTAACCGATCAAAGAGATCATCAATCCTTGGCAAATGATGCTTTTTCTTGATATTTACTTTGTTCAATTGTCTGAAGTCAATGCACAATATGAATGTCCCATATTTCTTATTCAAAAATAAAAATGGGGCACCCCAAGGTGACACACTTGGGCATATATACCCCTTCTTCATAATTTCTTCAAGTTTCATTTACAGTTCCTTCAGCTCTGGTGTACTCACCCTGTAGCAAATCTTGGACACTGGAGTTGTTCTAGGAATTAAGTTTACAAAGAAATTGATATCTCTATTTGGGGGTATTCCTGGTACTCCTTGAACACATCCTCAAAATCATTCAGGACTACATGATCCTCAATATTTGGCACCTTGTCCTTAGGTTCTTCCTCCATATGAGTTGCAAATATTTGATAACTCTTCCTATAACACTTCTTCAGCTACATTGTTGAGATATCTCAGACAATAAATGCCCTGGGAACTTGTTGGACTGTTCTTGGGTTCCCTTCCTCATTTAGGCAAGTAAATTCCTTGTTATGATAGTCTAAGACAACATGGTACTTATCCCAAGGGAAGGATGTTCAAATCTTCCTTGGTACTTAACTGCCCTGAGATATTCATATGAGCCCAAGGGCAGGATGTTCAAATCTTCCTTGGTATTTATCCCATTCATGTCCACTGGACATGATTTAACCAGCTCAACAAATTTTCTCTTGGCTCCTATAGCCAGTTGGAACAACCAAGATTTCCCATGCTTGCTTCTTGGAAATCACAATATTTCCACTACCATAGGATCTATATAGCTATGACTATCTCCTGAATCTATTAAAATAGTAAAGGCATGTTTATTGATCATAACTTCTACTTCAATCATGTGTGATTGAAATTCTTCTTTCTTTTTGTCTAGGGATGCATAGATCCTTGGAATACTTTTTCCCATGTCCTCCATTGTTTCATCTTGTTGTACATTATGGACAACTTCACTTTATATTTTCTGTGAGGAAAATATCTATACAAATGATCTCCTTTACAAACCCAACATTGAATGGGTGTCTTAATTGGCCTTTTCCTACATATCTCAGTCATTATGGGATCTCTATGGGTTTTTTGTCCCTCAGAATTGTTTCTGAAGAAGGGTGACATGTTCCCCTTCTTCCTTTGTTCCATATTCAACTTCTTCTTGTCTTCCCAATCTCTTTGGAAAGTAGGCTTTCCCTTATGTTGATCATATAAGCACTTGTCTCTTATTATGTTTTCCTCCAGATTTGTAGGATCATCATACTGAATTTTATCACTGATGAAATATGGAAACCCACTCAGGTAACTATGGATCTTAATTGTCTCATCCTTGATCAAGGAGAAATACTTCAACAGTTCCAAAAAATTTCTTTCATACTCATCAATGGTCATATTTCCCAGTTTGAGTTCAAAGAAATCTTTCATATTTTTGTCATAATACCTCTTGGTCAAGTATTTCTTCTCAAAATTCTTCTTGAATTCCTTCCATGTAAAATTATTATCTCTAATGTGATACACTTGCATAAGATGATCCCACCACAAGAATGTCTTTCCTTTCAAATGATAAATAGGAAATTCTTCCTTCCACATGAGAAGAATAATTATGCAGTTGAAAATATTTTCTCATGCCAACAACCATGTCTCATCATCTTCATCTTTCTTATGCTCTTCATCAAAGGTAGGAGGTTTGATATTGTTCATTTCTCCTCTCGATTCATCCACCCCAGACCTCTTATGCTTTTTGAAAGGGGATGTACTTGAGTTGCTATGTGATTTCCTTTTGGATTTTCTTTGAGAGTGATGGTGATGTCTGCTATCACTCCTTGATCTTCCTTTTCCCTCATGGGTCATGTGGCTTCCTGATTTGTTGGATCCACTCTCCTTATCCAAATTATTTTCAATTATTTCCAGGCTCTACATTAAATTCATATTGAAGTCTTCCTATTGCTCTTTGGCTTTCATAAGCCTCTAATTATCAACCTTGTGGCTCTGCACATCTATTTACAATTTTTTTATGGTCTCATCCAAATTTATGAATTCCTCCTTTCCTCCTCCATGTCCATTAGATTTGGTTCCTTCCATACCCAAAAGGATATTCATCCCTATGATTTCATATTATTTATTATACACTACCTTGTATCATCCATCTCTCTTCCCTCTAGTTTGATATGATCTGCTCAATCTATTTTTAATTGTGAAAAATGTGCAACCAACAAAACCTTGTCAGGATAACTGATTCAACAATTTTATAAAAACATGAACCATTTTGGTTCAATAACCTATCATACTTATTTCCTCTGATTTTCTAAGTATTTTCTTGATCAATCTCCTTTTATAGGTGAACAACTATGTTCTTTTATTCCAGACCTTTCCAATGACTTCTTGCTTGCTCAATTATGAACTTTGAGCAGAAAGTTATGGACCTTTAATACTTGTGTTTTTTCTCTGTTGCACTTCTTGTATAGTTGCTCTCTTTTCTCTGAGATAAATGGATATTATATATTTTCTAGATCCTATCATAAAGTTCCCAGGTCTTCAATACCTCTTGTGATGCATTTCTGAACTAGACGAAACCCACAACTTCCTTCCTAACCCATTTTTCCTTCTTTAACACAATTTTTGAGCACTAGCCCCTTCTTCTTCAACCCCCAAACACATTTGATCATAGGTTGTAACCAAGAAATATCAGATAGACACTTATCTAGAGCCTAGGGAACTTTGGGGCTCTGGAAATTTTGGCTTTAGAAGTTTTCCTTCCTTCTTCACTCATTTTCTCTGAATGTCGAAGTGGCCAGCTTTTAGAGGGTACCTTTTTGGAGCTTCAGGGCTCTGGGCTTTGGGGTTCCTAACTGCAGTACTTTGTAATCCCTTTTAAGGCCGAAATGGATAAGCTCTCTAAAAATTCATGCTTCAGAGATTTCTCTTCATTCTTTATTTTTTTGCCTGATCAACAAACTGATAAACCACTGAGGTCTAGTTAGCATCCACGTATCAGTGTTCCACATAGAAGAGTTACAGAGTGCACAGGTGGCTCCATCCAATGGATGACATGTGTCACATATTAATTGGGCACGAATATCCCTTGAAAATACTAAAAACACAATGAAACATGGAATGTATCCCATATATCCATGTCACCCTAAGTGACGTCAATAGATTGTGTCACCTCTATGACTTCATAACTTCAGACTTCAGAGGTTTATACCTCATTACTTGGTGATTCTACTGAACTACAAATCGATGAAGTACCGGGATGATAATCCTTCATGGCTTCAGAGCTTTGGCGCTCCAGATATTTGGGCTTTAGAGATATTGCAACAACATACACACATACCCCCGAATGCTAAATTATCCAAACTTTCAGAGTCACATCAACAACCACAAACCAAAGGGGTGCTATGTGGCAGAAAATAAGGAGCAAACACATGGCTCAATCCCATGACTAACATGTTTCATGTTCCAATTGGCCCTAGCAGTATTTGAAATGCTTGAAAAGTGATGACACATGGAAAGAATCTAGTGTTCCCACTTCACCATAGGTGATGTCAGTGACCACGTCATTCTTGTGGTTCTTGAATTTGGAACTTTTGACTTTGGATGTTTCTACCTAATCACTCTTTGATTTCCCCGAAAACTAAACTGGTGGTCCTTCATGGATTCGAAGCATCGAGCTTCAGAGAAGTTCATACCTTATTCTCCCATTTCTTTCGAACATCGAATTCCTGAACTCTCTGGTGCTTTATCACTTCAGTACTCTAGAGCTTTGGGCTTCAGAAGATTTAACAACTTATTCACTCAATTCCTCTGAACATCAAATTCTTGAACCTATTAAATTTATGGGGTCCATGTAGTATAAATATCATCATATAATATGGTGACACATGGCCCCCATGTGTCATAATTCTATTGGTCCAACAAGGTCGTCAAAAGTATGATTCTTACTGACATGTGGCATGAATAAAGGAGGTCCATGTCACCCCTCGTGATGTCATCATGCCACATCATACCTCGTCCTTCAACACTTCATAGCTCCTTGTTTCGACAAATTTCTTGACTTATCACCATGTTTCT
>CBVK0100178347.1:0-19642 GCA_900067695.1 Picea abies
TGATGCCATCGACATCCTCAATCTGTCAAGTGTCCTGCACACTCAGGGGAAACTCGTCAATAGCAACAGTCAATACATAGATATCAAATAACATAACATCATAATCCATCAACATCATCATAAGAATCCATAAGCGAACAAACAACCATATACTAAAACCGGATCACTTGCATGCAAGTGTCCTCAAAGAATAAGTCAATAGCATGTGCTCGCACGAGTGGAATGTTACAATAATTATATGTTTTTATTGCAAATTCATGGACATTGTAATTGTTTTGATTGTAAATTCATGGTCATGGTAATTATATGTTTTAATTTCAAATTCATGGACATTGCAACTATTTTGATTGTAAATTCATGGTCATGGTAATTATATGTTTCAATTGTAAATTCTTGGACATGGTAACGATCTGCATTAAAGATTGATCACAATTGTTTTTAAATTAAATTATCATTGTGGTTATTATTATTAAAATCCTCTAAAAATTGATCATGGACAAATCATTGATCTATTTCTTATTATTAAATTTTTCATTTATTAGTAATTCCAATAATCGATAGTTTATATTTTTCCTTCCATATATTTCAGTTCATCAAAATTGATTTTAGAAAATATTAAGTAAATGCGCATAACTTCAAGTTGAAATTAGTGATGATGTTGTAGATTATGTGAGAAATATAGACATGAATGCAAATATATAGTGATGATTTTATAGATTATGTGAGAAATAGAGACATGAAAGTGGGCATATATATATATAAAGAAAGAAAGAGAGAGATATTACAAAATTCAAGAGTAGATATTATATAATTATTAAAAAATTGATAATTATAAAATATACAGAAAATAAACTAAGTCAAGATGAATATTAATAAAATATATTACAGATAAAGTTAAATGAATATTGTCTAAATCCAAGATAATGGTAGCTAAATCAAATACCATCTTATTTTAGAATAGGAGGAAATAATTGTATGGTTATTATTCATATGGTTATGAATAAAGTTACATTATCAAATTTATTGAGTTGTTATCTAATTGTGTCAAAGCATTAAAAAATTAATAATAATGGGATATGTGGATGATTATTTGAGCTTATATTTTGATTTAAGCACATAAGCTCTTCACTATATATTAATATGTTAACCTTTGTAACTATTAAGTTTATTAATTATGTGTGATGATCTTCACTTCCTTGACATAAGAAAAACATGAATTTTTAAGTTGTTGGCACTTAAAATTCATTAATTTTATATTTATTTTACATAATTATTATAATTTTCATAAATGATTTAACATACAACAATCTAGTTTTAGAAGTGAATGCTAATGCAATTTTGGTATTGGTATAAGCATCTTCAAAATGTTGGTGTAAACATAGTCAAGATGTTAGCATGCAATGTTTTAATTCAAACTTATGGATGAATTCAAATCTATGCACCAACAATTTTTCAAGAGAGACTATAGTGACACTAAGTTGTTATTATATTATTTAATCACATGTAAGTTATTGTCCTATTTATTATACTATTTAATCACATTCAAATTAGACTACTATTTAATTACATTCAAATTGGACTAACTTATTTAATCACATTCTCTAACTTCTTTGTAGCTATGACCCTCGTTTGTTATTCTTCTAAGTCAAAACTTGTTTTAATTTGATTGGCCTATGAATCACTTATTTTTTATTCTTTTACATGAAAACTTATGATTTGATTGTGATTTATCAATTACTTGTTTGTTATTCTTCTACATCAAAACTTGTTTGAATGTGATTGACTTCTTTGTAGTTATGACCCTAGCTCAAAACTTGCTTTAATGTGATTGGCCTATGAATCACTTGTTTGTTATTTTTCTACCAAAACTTTCTTTAATGTGATTTGCCTATAAATTACTTATTTGTTATTCTTCTACATCAAAACTTGTTTGAATGTAATTGATTTATAAATCATAACAACTTTGATATTTTATTATTCTACATTTTATATCTTATATCTCAATCATGACAACTCTTCTAAACATATATTAGAATCATGACAATTCTCATAAACATATATTAGATATCACACAAGGATTAGCTACTTTGCATCTAATTGTTATTATTCTACATTGAAAGTAGTTTGAATGTTTTGCAGATATTGTCATTGTTATTATCCTACATTAAAAGTAAAAGTAGTTTAAATGATTTACAACTATTGCCATATTATCATTATTATTATTTTACATGTTATTGTTATTATATTTGTTATTATTTTATTATTTAAATGTAATTGGCTTATAACAATTTTAATAAACATAAATAATTTAAAAACTAATTACATTCTAACAAACATAATAATACAATTTTAATAAAGATCAATGTAATTTCTAATAAACATAAATATAATGGTAAGAACTAGTTGCATTTTAATAAACATAAATATAATATTTAATAAAGATAAATACAATTTTCAGATAAGAAATAAATATAAGTGCATATAATCTTTAATAGACACAAAATATATTATATAATAAATATAAGGGTAAATAGCAAAATAAACTGCAATATAATCTTTAATAAAAATAAATATTAACTTCAAGTGACAAGTTAATATAATCTTTGATAAAAATAAATACAATCTTAAGTAAGGAATAGTTTCTTTGCACGTGCAAAATTTTTTTTCATACATCAAAAAGTGGTTTAAGGACTAGTTGCACCTATTTGCAAAGATTTTTTCCATACATTAAAGGTGGTTTGATCGATTACCCTACTGGTTTGATGTAGGAGATAATAATTTTAATAATAATAAATATAATTTTTCATTATAATATTTATTATAAATACAATCTTATGTAAGGACTAAGGACTAGTTGCTTTGCAATTGCAAAGTTTGAACTATCATATTTTCATGATAATTTTTAATAAAAATAAATATAATTTTTTATTATAATATTTAATAAAAATAAATATAAAAAATAAATTCTTAGAAATATAGTAAATTGAGTATTTCTTTATATTTAGTGAATGATAAATAGGGTAAATTGTTTGATTTAATTATAAATCTAATCGAGTGAGAACATTTCTAAATATGCTTTTAGTCAGAGATCTGTAAACATATTCTTAGTGAGAGATTCAATTTAAGAACCTCAATCAAACAAACAAACAACATTCATCCACTTAAACTAACCCACCAAATCCTTTACACTTTTTGCAATAATAATTTAAAAATAACATCTCTCTACAATAATAATTTAAAAGTGATTTTAATATGATTATCATATATCTAAATCATTAAAAAAATAATTTTAATATAATTGCCATATATCTAAATCATGACTACTTGACATATCATACTTTCATTGTATCTAGATCATAACAATCGTCACATGTCAAAGTCATTTCCTATACATATTTCCATACATCAAACGAGTTTGAACGTGATTGGCCTATATCTCAATCATCACAACTTAACATTTCATACTCTCATTATTTTTAAATCATGAGAAAAGCCACATATCAAAGTTATTTTAGTTTTTTTTGTCCTTTTTTTAAGACTTTCTTAACATTTTAATCTTTTTTTTCTTAGGATATTTTTAATAGATTCGAATAAACATTGACGAGCAATGAAAACTCTAGCATACCAAAGTAGCATTGACATGACTTTTCAACTTCTTAACTTTTTATTTTATTTTATTTTATTTTTTTTAAATTTTAATTTGTTTTCTATATATGAATTGAAAACTTTAACATATGTGTAATAATAGTGAGCAATATCCAGCTTGTTACGTAATATTGAATGTTGCAGTAGGTGAAATATAAATCATCGTATTTCACAACAATTTAGATTTGACAATCTATAATCCACCTGCTGCAACATTCAATGATGTTTAGAAGGATGGATATTGGTCATTGCCCACATTAGAAACTCTAACATACCATGTCACTCTTACTTGAGATGACTCTCATTACTTTTTAATCTATTTATATATCATATGTCATCTCAGATTTTAATCTTTTTTATATATTATGTGTCTTGTCCTTTTATATATCATATGTCGTTGCAAGAAATAGTTAGTTCATTACACAAGACACACTTCATCATTTAAGTGGGTTTAAGCAATTGATCCACAATTACATAGCTGCTTTTTAATGACAACGAGAAAAAAAAATGTTGAGAAAAAAGTTCAAAAAAAAATGATAATGGTAAAAAATTTGAAAATATAATTGATTTAAGTTCAAAATTAAAATGTTTGGAAAAAATCATGTCTTGTGCTTTTATATATCATATGCCTTTGCAAGACATAGTTAGTTCATTAGACAAGACATACTTCATCGTTTAAGATGGTTTAAGAAATTTTATCCACAATTACATAATTGTATTCTGATAATGCTAATTGTAAGGTCTTCAGCTAAATGAGCGCAGAGACCCTTTCCTAAGTCCTCGAGGAAGCGAAACATGGGGTTGCTCCAACACCCAAGTTGGACAAGTGGATGCCCTGGCCATGCAAACGCGCAAAGGGGCTTGCCCAATTATGAAGCGACCAAGAGAAGAGATTGTGGCACATCAGCATGAGGGAGCACCAAGTTTGGGTGTGCTAGTCCCAAGGGGCATGATAGTTCATGAGCGCATGGGTTCATTTGGGCGACCTGGTCCTCAAAGGGCCACGATGTTTCGTTTGGATGACCAAGTCTGCGAAGGGGCATGACGATTCATTTGGACATGAGTTCATGAAGGGGTGCGACACCCCCAAAGGATGTGACAGTTTGTCAATATGACCTTTGGAGTCCCTATAAGAGAACAAGGGCATACAACTAAGGAAGGAAAGCTTGGAAGAAAAGGAGAGAAAGAAGAGTTTTCCGGTTATGAGGAAGACAAAGAGGGAGAGTTCCCTCAAGGAGAAAATCCATTCCACTTGGGAGGACTTGTGCTGCCTTGAGGAGGATTCGATGGACATAGTTGGGAAATATTTTCTTGGGCCGATTTTGGGGTAGTCTAGAAATGTAGGTTCATTGGAGGTATGTTTGAGGTAGAACCAAAGTTTGTGAAGTCTACAGAAATGAAGAGACGACAAGTATGTGGTTGAGGGAATGTCTGAGGTGCACCGCTAGAGGTTATGAAGATGGTTGCGATAGATAATCTTGGTCTGACGAATCTATTTATGAGTGTCTTGGTGAGGTGAGGAGAGTCATTGGACTTTGCTAAAGTTGTAAATCGAGCTGGAAGTGCTCATATTGTAATTGTTTCACAATAAAAAATACTTAGTCGGCTCTTAGACATAGTTTGTTCCATCCCCACTATATGTATGTTTCTCTTTCCTATTTCATTGTCACTCTCTTGGCTTCTCATGTTCATGGATGTGTTCTTAAATATGACGAAGTATTAAACTATTAAAAATTGTCTAAGTATACAAGAGTTTCACTAGAGCAGGAGTGTGACTCATCGGTAGCCTAAAACAGGGCATGGGTATGCTATGAGTGAAGAGGCATAGTCTGGACGAAGTATCATTGAATATGACGAAGTATTAAACTATTAAAAATTGTCTAAGTATACAAGAGTTTCACTAGAGCAGGAGTGTGACTCATCGGTAGCCTAAAACAGGGCATGGGTATGCTATGAGTGAAGAGGCATAGTCTGGACGAAGTATCATTGGTTATTCCAAGAATCCAAGTGAAAAACCCCGTGGTGTCGCATGCCCTCAAGATGTGTATGATCGTATGGAACATTGTGGGGATGTGACAGATGGTATCAGAGTGGATTCATTGTAAATTTTAGACAAGGGTCGAGGAGCTCTTCACCAATATATCGATGATAGATGGTATCAGAGTGGATTCGTTGCATATTTTGGAGATGGTTTGGTTAGCTATTCACCACTATCTCAACGACATATGGTATCAAAGTGGATTAGCTGTAGATTTTGGAGAAGGGTTGGTGAGCTATTCACCACTATCTCGACGATAAAGGGTATCAGATATTTAATCATGCTCTATTACTTCAATGGTGATAGTGGATAGGGCGTAACATGAAGGTAATTCATTATGAAGATAGTTCAGTGGGAATGTTCAAAGACATGGTGAATGGTTTTGTCCAATGAACCTGCTCATCGCAGAATTTTCATCATACTTACGAAATAGGTTTGGTTGGCAGTGTGATGGGAAGTTTGGTTTGGGTGCACACCTTGTACAAACTAAGAGCACAGTTTGTGGTGAAAAAAATCACTTGGAAAAGAAGGGTAACCATAGAACTCATCGCAGAGTTCATCGTAGAACTTTTCCTAGACTTGATAGTGAGAAATACTTTATTGGTTTGATTCAGGATGGAATTTAGTCTCAGACCTATTGAGCACACCCTTGAGAGACCAAGCGCTCAGTTCATTGGTGAATATAACACTTGGGAAAGGCAATTGAATGCGAAATTTGTCACATGACTTGTCGCAGATCTAACTACAGAAGTGATAACAAAAGCGTATTGTTGAGGGTGATCACAAAAGTGATTGTGAAGGGGAGTAGTTATGGGTTGCAACAAGGTGAATCAATTGAGTGCATTGGACAAACTTGGTTGACCTAGAGTAGTGCCACAATAGGTAGTTGGTTGGGCATGTTTCCATCATGATGTCCTCATGTCATGCATCGTCGAGAACAAGATTTGAGTTGAGTTGGGTTATTGGATGAGTGGTTTGACTACAACCTTCAAACGAGATGACTCTTTGCAAAGTTGCAACAATCGGTTAATAGTAGTATGAATTGATAATCGGGCGATGAGTGCATGGTGCCTTGAAGCGAAAGTATCCAAGGTGCAAAGATGGGAAGACATTGGAGATGAGTTTGGTTGATTGCATGAGAAGTTTGGGACTTAGATAGATTTTGATGTGGACGAATGGACTCAACATTATATCACAGTGAAGGTTGTACAGACTTGTGGAGTTACAGATGGTGATTGATGGGAATTCATGTGTAGAGTCAGTTGTTTCAGCAAGTGAAAGTCCAAGACAACAAACTTAAAACATGGTTGCAGTGAAGGATGACGTTGAGAAAGGTGTGGTTGGCTTTGAGTTCTTTCATTTCCTAACTGTAATGAATATTTAGTGTGGTTGGTGTAACTCAAGTGATGCAGATTTGAAGAAATCATGTAGCAGTTTGGAACACCTTGGTTGGGTGAATGTGGAGAGAGATTGGGAAACCTTCTTGGACAATTCATGTGGTGGACTTAGGAAGATTTGGATGCATCCATGGAGGCGGATTGAGGAAGATTCCTAGCTCTTTGATGAGGTGCATTGGAAAGGGCATTGCAGTGAAGATGTCAGTGAATTCTATACGTGTCGCATTTGAGAGGACGGATCAGGTGCCCTAGTGCTTGGTGCCTTAGCCAGATTTGTTGATATAGGTGGTGACTTAATGAGTCACAATGAAAATTCCATAGTTTGAATGCTTGCAGCAAGTGCAAGGAAGTTTCATTTCGGGAGACAGATGCAGTCAGCAACGAAGTTGACCAACAATTGTTAATAATCAACCCGAATGGGAAAAATGAAGACCAAGTGACTTGGGTGGTGTTCACTCGCCTTTGGCATGGGACATTGGATGAGGTAGACCACACCTTGGTGACTTGTGGATGGTTGTGTGATGAATCATACATTCAACGAGGGTAGTTGGTTGAGGTTGGAAGAATTATTAGCTCGAACGTGTTGAAGGCATGGAAGTTCTTTCAGGTGGCTCATTCCACATGGAACGCTTTTGACAGTTTGCTGAGAAATTTGAGGAGTGAAGCCATGTTGGGCACACTCATTGCATAATTTTAGTTGTGGATAGGCGACTTGATGAAAGGAGGTGCATCAAGGGCTTGCCTTTAGTTGGAGGATTGTGCGAACAGACAGATTGCAACAGGAAGAGATTACTTCGGCATGCACATTTCTCTTGTGTTGGGAAGAATGGTTGAGGGTGAAGCCTAACCATTCCAATGCATAGAGAGGGAGACGTAGGAGCATGGCCAGGTGATGAAGTAGTGGGGAAAAGGCAGTCTGAGAATGCATCTCTTGGTGCAAAGGTTGGCTAAATGTGCGATGAGGTGGAGAGTGGAGTGAAGTTATCATTGAAGACTTTGTTATGGGGTGACTTCATAATGCAGCGAGGTGAGGGGCGACCTTGCCTTGATCTGAGGGTTGTGCAGATGAATTGAATTATAAAAGGAAGTGACTAGTTTATGTATGAGGGTGTGCAGACTCAATGGTCGTGACGATTGGGTTGGTTATTCAACTAGTTCACGTCTTGGGAGACAACAACAACATGATAAGAGGACAAGAGTACAAATGTGCTATTAGGTTCAAAGAGAAACACTTAGACATTGTGGATGATCTCCTTGACAAAGATCGAACAATGGAAATAGTAGTGAAGCAAGGATGGACAGTTTCCTTAGTCTTTGGAGTTTGATAGAATGAGTGAGCTACGAAAAAAAAATTAAGTTCAAGCATGGAGAGGCACATCTCAATACTTGGATATGACAGTTGGATTGACCACCCAACTAATACAGGACTTGAGACATGCAATGTGTGGACACGCCTCAGGTGCACCACGAGAGCTTGCAAAGAGGGTTGCGACATAGAGTATTGGTGTGATGAATATGTTTATGAGTGTCTTGGTGAGGTGAAGTGAATCATTGAACTCTATTGAAGTTGTAAACCGAGCCGGTAGTGCTCATATTGTAATTGTTTCACAATAACAAAAAGTCTTAGTTGGGTGTTAGGCATGGTTTGTGTCATCCATATATCGTGGTGTTGCATACCCTAAAGAGGTGTATAATCATATAGCACACTATGAGGATGTGTAAGTAATGATAATGATTATAATTTTGTGAGAAAAAAAATCCAAAAATAAAATGTTTAAAAAAAACCCTAAAGAAAATGATAATAGTAAAAAATCCCAAAATAAAATATTTAGATGTTTAAAAAAATCTATCTATCTATCTATGTTTAGATTTTCCCATAGTTTATTGATCTATTGCTATGTTAAACTAACAAAGTGTATGAAAAAAATATTCTTACGTTAAAGTAACAAAGTGTATGAAAAAAATCTTACTATGCTAGACTTACAAAGTTTGTGAAGTAAATATTATTTAATATTAGCATATCTAAGTAATTCCAAAAAAGTGATATTAATACGCTAGACTTACAAAGTTTGTGAAGTAAATATTACTTAATATTAGCATATCCAAGTAATTCCAACAAAGTGATATTAATATATTAAAGCAGAGTAATTTCAACAAAGTAAGATTAACAAAGTGTATAAAATAAATATTACATTGTTTAACTGTTTTAGGTTTTTGTTTTTTTCACAGAAATCCTGCCATATAAATCTACACCAAATCACTATTTTATGTTGTTTAAAATCTATTTTTAATGTACAAATAGATTTAACATGCTGAAAAACCTTTAACCCAATAAGATTGCACAGAAATAATTACTCAAATCTATAAATCTAACAAATTCTCACAAAAATTGAAAAAATATCCCCAAAACATATTAACGAAAAAAACCAAAATGTAGAAAATTTATACACCTAGAAAATATCCCAAAACATATTGACAAAAAAAACCAAAACCTAGAAGGTTTATACTAAGGCTTACATAATATTAAATATTAATATATCAAAGTAATTCCCACAAAGTGTATTTATGGTTTTCAGTATTCACCGCCATCATATTCACCGCCTAAGTTAATATGATAAATCTGGTTAAACATAGGAGGATGTTTAAGTTTTGCTTCAAAACCGTTGTATGGGGTAAGTGGTAACCTCTTCAGTGCCGCATTATTTGTAGCTGTCTAATCTACGATCTAGACTAAAGCATACCATACCGACTAAATGGTTGTCCATATGGATTGCGCAAATGGTTCTTCAACTAAAGACTTCGTTCTCCTATCCCTCGTGTTGCTAGCTGGTTCCATCAGGTCAACTGGTACTGCATCAGGAAGTGTAACTAAATTTGCTTCTATCCCTGGTGGTGCTTTGTGCTTTTCAGTCAGAGGCCCACTGCCCATTAGTTCTTAGCATAAGTTTATCTAGTACCTACAAAACAACCAATCGCATAAGCAAAAGCATAACCAGATATTTATGCTATATTATTTTTTAGTCTGTTTTGATTTTGAAGTTGATGAAACCATGATGCATTAAGACATTTGCTTATATTCAGCTCAATCAATACAAATGGCATGTTATTATGGGAGGCATGTTATTGCTTATGATTTTGATCGTGCATTTGATCCGGTTGGTGATCCAATTTTTTATTAGAATCAAATCCAGTATCTTAACTGGAAGAACAAAGGCACTACTTTAAGGCTGCACTATAAGGTCCTATAGGAATCACCAATATGCACTACCTTCCTCGTTTTCAGGTCGTTGGTTTAATGTCGGTCATTAGGACTGCCACCCTGGTTGAAGGCACTACCTTGGCTTTGGTTCCTACCTTGGCGGCACTGGTTTAAGGCCCCGGCTACCCCTTAAGAGAGCTTTGGTCTAGTACTATGCTCAATAGGATTGGAAGGAGTCAAAAGGTACTAAGCTCAAGAGGATTGGAAACTGATGAAAAGATTGGAGTTATTCAGCTAGAAGCTCAGGTTTGGATGCCACTCAGGCTCAGGTATGGATGCCACTGGTCCAGATAGAGATAGGGAGCTGTAAGCTAACAAAGACCATAGTTTAGTTGCAGAAACTACCCATGCATTTTTCTAATATGGAACACTAGTATTAAACATGGATATATAAACGCACAACGTACAGGAAATCAAGTTTTCTTTTTAACATTTAATCAATTTCTTGCATGTTCTAACCGACAGCATGCACACACCACCATTCACTTGCAGATTGCTCACTCATCTGCGTCTGCTAACAATTTGATAATTTTCCATTCACTTGAAGAATTGCTCATCTGCCTCTGCTAACAATTTGATAATTTTGTTGTATAACATAATCTCCAATGCCAACACTACTTTGGCCTTATAACTTTGAATTGCCAACGACACATTTCTCAGAATTTTATCAAAAGTTTTAACTTTCTGCTCCTTTCATTGCGTGCGTGATATTAGGAAGATTCAAAGTTCCACCTGAGTTTTCTTTAGCCAGCAAGGAAAGTGATTCAAGGCTCCTTCTGTCACTTTTTCCTTCCATGCCATATTAAGAACAGTTTTCTAATTTTATCAATTTAGCTAGCAGGTATGGAATTTCAAATTTATTTTGTCTGTTAAGTGAAAATTTGATGATTGTTATTAAGAAGGAGAGTCCTGTACAATATTTAATAAAAAAAAAGGAGAGGCATGTACAATACTTAATAAAAAGAAGGAGAAGACTAAGTGTCAAATTGTTTTGTGTTGTTATATGTAAATTTGAGTAGCTCAGTTAATAGTGATATGTGTGGTATCAATCTAATTAACAGGTTTGGAATTTCAAATTTATTATGCTTGTCAAATGAAATTTTATTTTTTTAAGAAAATTCAGAAGTGTCAAATTGTTTTGTGTTGTTATATGTAAATTTGAGTAGCTCAGTTAATAGTAATATTTGTAGCAAAAACTTCTTAATAAAAAGAAGAAAAAACCTGTACAATACTTAATTAAAAAAGGAGAAACCTATACAATACTAATAACAAACATATTCATGACTGTAAAAGGTTTAAGATATTTAACTCACTTGAATTAAGGGCCATAGGAGCTTCCAAAGTCATAAGTCTCAGGCAGCATCCCATTCTTAACTTAATAGACTTGTGTTCTCATGCAGCATCCCATTCTTAACTTAATAAACTTGTGATTAATTAAGAGACATCCATTTTGCTTGGGGGATTTATCATCTTGTCCAAGTCCATGACTCAAGCGGAAATTATGATGGAAATTATGAATTTATGACTGGTACAATATGAAGTGGAATCTCAATTTGAGGGGTTTATATTTTTTTATAACATTAAATGTTCACGTGTTTATATTTTTTTATGCCAATAGGTAAATGTTGATGTCTGTATTTTGTATTTATCCACGTGTCAAATACGTTTAAAAATCAAACAAAAAGTCCTGGATTTTGTATTTTGTATCTATCCATGTGTCACATACGTTTAAAAACCAAAAAAAAAAAGTCCTATGAAACGTCAAATTCCATAGGTAAATGTTGATGTCTGGATTTTGTATCTATCCACATGTCAAATACTTTTAAAAACCAAACAAAAAGTCCTATGGAACGTCAAATTCCAGCCTAGTAGCTAGTGCAGCTGCTGCTTGCTACTTTCCCCTGATGGTCCCTTCCCTTCCCTAAGACTCTGACTCTGGACAATGATGGAATAACATAATCTGGAACAGCTTCTCAATCTATAAGGAAAGGACTGCAAGTCCTTAGGCTGACTCCATGACAACACACTCAGTTCCACTACTAAGTAAAGAGCATCAAATGCATCAGCAAGAACAGTGGCAGCATTCTCTTAGATGTCCTTATTTGAAAAGCCAAGCATTTCCGAGACAATTTGGAAGACTTCCACTGGTGAAACTCCAACAATTGGCTCTCTATCTGGCTTTGATGTTGACTATTGAACTCGATATGCTTCTAGATATGAAACTGGACGATCGACTTCAACTGGAGAGATTTCATAACCTGATTCGAAACAGATGTAACTGCACTAGCATGACAAAGATCATTAATTATGTGCACAGTATCAGGAAGTCGATCGAAATGTCCAGCATGTTGTCCACGTTCCGTCTACCGATCATAAGTGCGATGCATGTATTTACAGGTGTTACCATGTATTCACAAGTGTGCAAACCTACAGTTACGTGTTGAACAAAATTTCAGGCACAAAGTGTGCAAACCTGCAGTTACGTATTGAACAAAATTTTATAAACATTCAATATTTAATACTTGCTCCGCTATGTGTCAAATATGGGTTTGCATATTCCTGCAGTGTGTTAAAGAAGTTATCACGTAGACAATTTCAGGCACAAAGTGTGCAAACCAACAGTTACGTGTTGAATAAAATTTTAGATACATTCAATATTTAATATTTGCTCCGCTATGTGTCAGTTATGGGTTTGCATATCCCAGCATATTATTTAAATATTTATATTTGTTCTGCTACATGTATCAGAACTAGGATTTACAGTCCATGCTTGATTTTAGATTTTTCTGTTGTATGTAATAAAAGATTGTTTCGTAGTTTCTCTTAGTTTAAACGTTTTACAAAATCAAGTGAGAAATTGTTGGATCAGTAGATTTGAGTAATTATTTCTATATAATTTAAACGTTTTAAAAGTCTTTCAATATGCTAAATCTATTTCTGTATTAAAAAATAAATTTTAAACAACAAAAATTAATTATTTCTTACAAATTTATATAGTGAGTGAAAAAAACCATTTCATAAAACAATTAAACAACCTCCAATAGTTTTTGGTTTTACTCACAACCAACAACAATATTAAAAATACCAGAAACAATTCATCCAAAACATTATAACAGTGCTTATTCAAACAGCTTCATTAGGGTTGCGTAGAATTATGAATAATTTTTTGAATGTTATTGAGAAGTGTGCTTTGAAAAATTTCAAACAAATAAATGGCTACACTATATAGTTATTTCCTTTTGCGGAATTGAATTACAGAGGAAGCTCCTTCCTTGCAACCTTCTAATTGAATATATATATATATATATATTATATATATATATATTCAATTAGAAGGTTGTTTGCAAATTTAATTAGAAGGTTGCAAGAAAGGAGCTCTATGCAAGAGAGGAGAGGGTATTACAAGTGTTTTTTTATTCTTTTGTTAGTGATGGTGTAAATGTGACTATTTCAATATCATTTTGTTATTTTTATTGTCATTTTATTGTTGGATTGAAACGTTGTTTAAATTATATTTTTGAATATATAAATGGATTCAGTATATTTAAAAAAATTTAGGACTTTCAAAAAATCTTAAAATACTAAAATTATTTTAAAAATTTAAAAAAAAAACTAAATTTATTTATATATTAAAAATACAATTTAAACAACATAAAATTTATATTTCCTTAAAATTTATATTGATAAATTACAATTTAAAAAACTAAAACCCAAAACATAGAACGATTAAAAAAAACAACTATATAACATTTCCTTTTCCTTGATTCCATTCGTTAATGACGGATGGCAGAGATTGCAATTGGTCTCCGGAATGTAGCGTTTTTTCTTTGTGGTTTGGTGGGGCATCTGCTTATGATTCTTTTCATATATGGGATGTCGTGCTCTCTTTTTTTAATAACTATGAAAAAAGCCATTTCATAGTTATTGAAACAATTTCTCCTTATAAAAATCATGCTCCGTGTGTAGAATATATTTATCCGGTGTTCATAGTTATTATAATAATTTTTCCTTGATAGAAATCATGTTTTGTTTGTACAATACATTTAATGTTAATGTAAGAAACTAACAAATTATTTAGTAGGCAGAAAATATATTACCTTGTTAAAAAAAAATTTCAATTTGTATTGAATCATCATAAGTATAATTATCATCAAAAATCTAGTTTTAATCGAGCAATCTTTCTATATAAGAATATGGGCATGGGCTGATATTTGGTTTTAAGTTAAAATATTAGATAAAGGCATGGGATGATATTTGGTTTTAAGTTAAAATATTAGATAATATATATTTTATATTTTTATTTGTTTATTTGCTCGTCTAAAAATGCATTAGTTTTCATGCATTGGATTTTTATTTGCTTATAAGTTTGCAGTTTTGCTTATCCAAACATGTAAGTTTGTAGTTATTGAGTGTTTTTTTTCCTAATTCAAATTATTGCAATAATTTCTCCTTATAGAAATCATGAAATCATGCTCTATGTGTAGAATATATTTAGCCAGTGTTCATAGTTATTGAAACAATTTTTCTTTGATAGAAATCATGCTCTGTTTGTATAATACACTTAATGTTAATGTAACAAATTATTTAGTAATACATTTAATGTTAATGTAACAAATTATTTAGTAAGCAGAAAATATATTACCTTGTTAAACATTTTTTTTCATTTTGTATTGAATCATCATAAGTATAGTTATCAATGTTAATGTAACAAATTATTTAATACGCAGAAAATATATTACCTTTTTAAACACTTTTTTTTTTCATTTTGTATTGAACCATCATAAGTTTAAACACTTTTTTTCATTTTGTATTGAATCATCATAAGTATAGTTATCATCAAAAATCTAGTTTTAATCGAGCAATCTTTCTATATAAGGGTATGGGCATGGAATGATATTTGGTTTTAAGCTAAAATATTAGATAATATTTTATATTTTTATTTGTTTATTTGCTCGTCCAAAAATGCATTAGTTTTCATGCATTAGATTTTTATTTGTTTATCCAAACATGTAAGGTGATCATGTGTTTAACATGAAGGCCCACTATAAAGTTCATGGAGGTGTTTGTTCACATAGAAGTTGGAATGGGTAGGGGTTGTAGAGCTCCTAGATAATAGATGTTTTCACCTTTATTACGTTGGCACACTTCACATTTGGTGACAAATTTAAGGATGTGCTTCTTCATGCCTTCCTGGAAAAAAGAACAATGGGCACGAGAATAGGTCTTTTGTAAGCCCGAATGACCTACAATAGCTAATGAGTGCAACTCATTTAAGAGCCGTGACTTGAGTTCTAACGAGGGCAATAGAACCAAGTGATCCTTATATCTGAGAATATTGTCCTACCAAGTGTAGCCGATGGGAGGATTAGGGTCCTCCTGAAGGTGATGAATTAATCGGGATAGAGTCGGTTGATTTAGCCACTCTTGGTGTACTTCCTCAATCCAATCAAGGACCGGTAAGGATAAGGAAAAGAGGGATCCTTCCTCTTCATGTTGCCTAGACAATGCACCTATGACTATATTTTCTTTTCCCTTTTTATATATGATTTCATAATCATAACCCAACATTTTGGTNNNNTGATTTCATAATCATAACCCAACATTTTGGTCAACCACTTGTTTTTTTCTGGGGAGGATAACCATTGCTCAAAAAAATACTTTAGACTCTGGTGATATATCCTAATCTGAAAACGACGCCCCAAATGATACTACCTCCTTGTGTACATCACATGGAGAATGGCAATCATTTATTTTTCATATGTACATTTTCCCAGATTCCAACCACTCAACACTTTGCTAGTAAAGTCCACAGGTCAACCATCTTGTGTGAGCACTTCACCTAGACCAATGCCAGAAGCATTTCATTCCACCACAAAGGTTTTTTTGAATTCAAGAGAATCTAGGATAAGAATAGTTCACATGGTCCTCTTTGACTCTAGGAATATTTTCTCAGCAATAGGTATCCAATGAAATGCATTCTTCTTAAGAATGTTGGTCAAGGGATTAAATTTTTTTCCATAATGGTGGACAAATTTCCTATAATAGCCTGTGAGACCAAGAAAATTCCTTAGGCACTTTAAATTTGTGAGTCGTGGCCACGCCTGCATAGCTTGTATATTTTTGGGGTCCAATTTTACCCCTTCGCAACCCACAATGTATCCCAAGTATTCCACTTCATTGGTTTCAATTAGGTAGTCCTGGATAACATTTCTTATGCCATTTCCACCACTTCCAGTGTTCTTGATCCAAGTACAAAACCCCTACATGGAGTGTTGTCTCATCATCCCTAATGTCATGAAGAGAGAAGTATTGTTCCATTTGAGAAACCCATCTAGCAGGGTTGGACCCATCAAATTTATGCATGTCAACTTTGGGCACTTTATTCCAAGAGGGTGGAGAACCCAAAGGGGAGTGGGATGAGTGAGTATACTCATAATGGGAAGACTGAGGTTCCTTGGGATTGGCATCAACATTATTACCCTTGAGGAGTTGCTCCAGAGCTTGGGATTGTTTGTCAAAGACAATTTGTAAGGTGGTGTTGATGGAGGCCATTTGTTGTTCTAGGTTGGACACCTTGTCCTCTAAGTTTTCTTGGGACTGAGAGCAGGTGGTAGGCATGTTGGAGGCTTAAATAGTAGAGGAGGTTTCGGGACAGAAATATGGGCATAAAATTGATAGGTACCCAGGTGATCCAAACAAAGAGAGGAATGTAATGGGATAGGTCGTAAATAAGGGTGTCTTAGAAAGGGTTGGGTCCACCTAAAAAAAGGGAATTAAAAATGAAGGGTACCATTACTATAAGAATGAAGAGGTGAATCTAATGGACCAATTCTCAAATAAGGGTGCAACTTGGCCCCTAACTTCTTCTTTTTTTTTAGTTCTACAAAGTTATACTCTGATCTAAATATTACTGCAATGATGAAATGGAAAAATGATTAACAAAAAGAAATGTGTAGGAATTTTGCAACCAGAATGTAGGAGACACAATTTCTCGGCAATAGATCTTGTCTGTTATGTTTATGTTTCCACCCCAAGGGTGAGGGTATTCAAGGTTTCTACAGAAAATTGTTTTCCATGTGGTATATCTCTCTAATATACGTTTGGAGTCCAACAGTAGTACTCATCCCAATATCTCAAGGCACCAACTAAGGAGGCTAGACCGTGCCCTTAGTCGTACTACCCAACTACTTGGGTACTAGAGAGTATCTTTCCGAGTGATGTTCTCGGTGGAATTATAGCATTCATGTGGCTGATTGGTTTATCTATGAAGGGATTCAAGATATCTAGGTCGATCTATATATAAGTATTGTTTTATGCACTACCACTCAAACGGGTACCAATAGGGGTTACAAGGGTGGACAACAATGTGCAATTAAGTACCACTTGTATTTCCTGCATGTATGTTTCCATGACTGTGGATTTATGCAATGAACGAAAGATCTATGTAGATTTAGGACGTCGAAATACGTCTCTACCATGAAAAAATATTAACACACAATTGTCTGCCAGGAAAAGTGCTCTCATACCACTTGTAAGGTCTTAGATCTATTATAATAGCATGAAACAGAAATATTGCAAAGAATAACAATGGAACAACACAATAGATGAAACCACAACACCAAATAATACCTTTATTGATAGGAAAAAATGTTCACTTGTCTCTTAACACCAAATAATACCTTTATTGATAGGAAAAAATGTTCACTTGTCTCTTTGAGGGGGCAACCTCCACCCGAGCAATGCTCTATTACAATAATTCTCAAGAAAAATATTCTCATACACTCTACTCCTATTTATACTAAATCTATCTATCCAAAAGAACAATCTAGTGGAAGATCCTTCTAGAAGTGGAAGCTTCTATTAGGTTTTCTTACATTTGACTTATTCTTCTTTTTGTTAGGCCTTATTAATATTGGCTTTTATTGCATGGAAATATATTATTCTGCCTAGGTGAAGGGTTAGGGAGGTTAGGTCCCTAACAATAACTCTATTTTTTATGTTATGTTTGTATAGGATACACAAATCCTTCGTCAATGAAACTACAAACACATATAGAGTCGACTATGCATATTCCAAGTATATAATTAAAAAAAAAAGAATTAATATTATTTACTATTTTTAATATATTTTTTCCTTTACATATATCAAAATCCTAAAATACATATCTCTTTTATTTCTTCTATAATTGTTTATCACCTTAACCATTTTTAAAATAAGTAATGTGTTGCACTAGAATTGAGTAAGATCTACAATTTAAAAAGAAAATATTGATAATGTTAAGACCCTTGTACACTGCACTAAGGTGAGTCTTTGTAATTTGAAGAATCTAATGACTTTCATAATATATATATTATAAATTTTGAAAAAAAAATACATTGCACTAGATCAATGTGCTCTCTACAATTCTACTATTTGTTTCAAAGAAATTTCATCATTAAATTACTCAACACATGCACTAACATAAACATATGCATTATATTTTACTTGAAAGATAACATACCACTGTTAGAAAAAAACAAATTTCACATAGTTATACACAAATTCTATAAATAAAAATTATATATTGAGAAAGCTAATTCAATTTCCCGCATTTCATTTGTTTACACCATATTCTAATTCATTGTAAAAGTACTTTGAATAATCCCTCCAAGTTAACATATTGTTGTTTTTCCATGTTTGCATTGTCATTAATCCATCATGAGGGACCATCATTAGCTTGCACCCACCCATGTGTCTATTTCTTATTATATTATTATTCTAACTTTAGTCTTGGTCGAGATAATGAACTAAGAAAAACTTTTACAAGAATAATATCCCTTTCACCCTAATGTTCTTATCCCATGTGTAGTAATAAGTTAAGCGTACAGGTTGAGTGGGCCCAATGATTAGGAGCATGTGTTTCCTTTAGGGCAATAGGATGTGTACAGGTTGAGTGGGCCCAATGATTAGGAGCATGTGTTTCGGCCCAATGATTAGGAGCATGTGTTTCCTTTAGGGCAGTAGGTTGCATACTTCTGTGAGTAGTCAAATCAATTCATGCAGGGTGTCTCTTGTCCCATAGAGAAGGGGTTCTCATGCATCAATTTGGTGTGTAGCTAAGTCATCACCTTATAATTAGATAATCATCATCATTATTATATAAAGTAGGTAGATGTATGAAAAAATAATTTTTTTTGTATAATATAATTTTGAAGGGTTTACTATAAAACAACAATTAAAATGGTACATGTATATTTTTTCATGTGTCATTACACCAAAAGGCCTACACCTATTGACAATGGGCACATTTAATAGGTTTTTAGT
>CBVK0100178365.1:0-22490 GCA_900067695.1 Picea abies
CTCTTCCGATCTCACTTCCCATCGTGGTGACATTGGCTGGGATAGGTTCCTGTTACGCTAGTTTGGCTCTCCACCTTATAGCCTTTTATCCTAGCTACAAATTGTGCGATAACAGGGCCCACATGACTTTTGGCGTTTCACCTTCTAGGGTTAGGTTTTTGGAGGGCCCACATGACTTTTGGCGTTTCACCTTCTAGGGTTAGGTTTTTGGATGTCTAGGGTTTTGGCATTCATGAGTAATATCAAAAAGGCCTATGGAGCCTCATTGTAATTCATTCTACTCAGATGGATGCGCGTAGCAACCACATTTCTTCTCAGAGATAGCTACCACCATTCGAGCAAGCTTTAGTTATGTAGTTTTACAGTTTCAGCCTATTTCATTATTTAATAGAAGATATTGTTCACTGGATATTTGTGTTATTCTTCATATCTTTGTGTTTATTGTATTTAGTTTGTTAATCAGTTCGTTCCGCTCCTAAATTTGGATCAGTGGTATCAGAGTGGTCTGCTCTTCATTTATTTTTCTTTGTGCATGTCCCCAACAAGATTTGGGTACAAGAAGTTGGGACTCGAACCAATCGAGCCATTACCAGATCGGTCGTGCCGAGCCCAACAACAACCCATGGGAGACAAAAAGAAAGATGATGGAGCATGAGATCTTATTAAAATGTTGCTCGAGGAATCTCTCATGTGACAAAGGAACAAAATGATGGACAACTTCGCGTAGATCCTTCGACGACCACCCATAGGAGAAGCATCTTCTTCAAGCAGCCATGCAACCCCCTTCAAGGTACAGGTAAATTTTGATATTCCATTATTTGAAGGATTGATAGATGCAGATGCTGTAGATAAATGGTTGAATCTACTTGAAGGATATTTTTCAGTACACAATTTTTCCGATAGGGAAAACATCACTTTTGCACTCCTCGAGGTCGTTCCCCATGTTAAAGACTGGTGGGATACTTACTCTGAGCAAAGGGCCATGGAGGAATCTACAATATTTGTGGTGGCCCCTACATGGGATTCCTTCCAAGATGCCATTAAAGTATAGTACTACCCTATTGGAAGCTACGAGGACCAGTACACTAGATGGACCACCCTATGACAAAAAAGGGACCAAATAGTACCAGATTTCACCAATATTTTCCATACCCTACACACCAAATTGGGTATCAAAGACTCTAAGCATCATCTGGTACTCAAATACCACAATTGTTTGCATAGATACATTCAGACAGAAATGGAGTTCTTGGACATTGCCTCTTTGGACATGACTTATAGATACGATGTTAATATCGAGAAGAAATTTAAGTAGAAACGATGAGAGTTTGGATCTGCAAACCCCTCCCAGCCGAAGTAGGGAAAAGTCAGCCCCAATCCACATAGCAAGGGACCAAGTCGATATGGCCGCCCTCAAGACAACCAGTCCAAGCTGTAACACAATAAGGGCAATGAGAAGATGAAGAAGGACATAAGAAAATGGTGTGAGTACCATAAAATTCCTTGGCACAACATCAAAGAATGTCGCTCCAAGCAGTCCCTCATGCCCGAGCTGAAGGCTTCCGAATCAAAGGCCGATTCTGATTCAGAGTCAAATCTTGAAGGAGGGAAGTGGATTATTGATGCTGAACCCAGTGCCATTGTCGCTACCACCAAAGTCCGACCGAGTGAACTAGAAGAACTAGAGGAAGGGGAATGCCTCTTTCACTCCCAGATGTGGGTCAAGGGGGCTCCGATTCATTTCATTGTCGACAATGGTAGTAAGAAAAACCTGATTTCAGCAGAGATAGTCAAGCGGCTGGACCTGCCAACGACACTGCACCCGCAACCCTACACCATTGCCTGGCTTTGCCAAGGAAGAGATATTTGTGTCAGCCAACAGTGTCTTCTGCCCTACGACATCGAGCCTTTCAAAGATGAGGTATCATGTGATATTTCTCCCCTTGAAGTTTGTGATGTTCTTTTAGGAAAACAATATTTGTGGAAGCGTCATGATGTGTATGAGTCTAGAGCCCGTAGTGTTATTATTACTTTGGGTAGAAAATTGTACATAATCCCAGAGTGCTGCTTACTGCTATTTCTTTAATCTCTGCTAAGAAATGCAGTAAGGTCATTTCACAGACCGGGAAGTTTGTCTTCTTTGTGATTCGTGCTCACAGTAAGAAGAAGGTCGTTGCCACATCCATGGCCTTTACACAATGCCTCTCTTCGCAGCATAAGCAAGTGGGCAGGATCGTCGAATAATACAAAGACATCTTCTCCTCACCTACAGGGGTACCGACACATTGCCAAGCAAGCATCCAATTGATCTAACCCCCAACGCACCTCTACCTAATGGACTAGTCTATCGGCGCTCGCTGATGGAGAATGAAAAAATCAGGCGTCAGATTCGAGAGCTTATTCAAAAGGGGCACATCAGACCCAACTCCTCCCCTTGCGGAAGCCTGATTGTACTGGTGCATAAGAAGGACGAGACTTGGTGACTCTGCATTGATTATAGAGCCTTAAACAAAATCACAATCAGGAACCGCTACACCATTCCCAGGATTGATGACCTTCTTGACCAACATAAGGGGTAAACGTTCTTTAGCAAGATTGACCTAAAGTCTGGCTATCACCAGGTTCCCATCGAACCAACTAATGTATGGAAGACAACCTTCAAGTCTAAGGAAGGTCTCTACGAATGGCTAGTCATGCCCTTTGGCTTAACAAATGCACCAACCACTTTCATGAGGTTGATGGATGATGTATTGAGACCCTTCACTAACTCCTTTGTGGTGGTATATTTGGATGACATCCTCATCTTCAGCAGAACGTGGGAAGAGAACATGTGGCATATTCAACAGGTTTTGAGCACTCTGCGGCAGCACAAGTTGTATGCCAACTTGGAAAAATGCTCTTTTGGCATGAACACGGTCCAATACTTGGGCTACATTGTTAATGTGCATGGGGTACATGTTGATCCAACTAAGATCCAAGTCATTCGTGACTGGCCAGCCCCAACCACACTGACCGAGATTCAAAGCTTTTTGGGGCTATCCAACTTCTACCGATGGTTCGTGTTGGGATTCTCCCATATTGCATAAACTCTCAGCCATGTGACCAAGGGCAGTGGTAGGGCCAAGTTATTGTGGGGGAAGAAGCAACAACGATCATTCGATGATATGAAGCATCGCTTGTGCTCAGCTCCGGTACTCTCCTTGTCCGATCTGCAACAACCATTCACGATTGAGACTGATGCATCTGACTATGTTGTGGGCATAATTCTCACTCAACACGGGCATCTGGTGGCATACCATAGTGAGACACTCTCCGATACTGTCCGAAAATACCCCACCTATGACAAGGAAATGTATTCCATTGTACAAGCCTGTCATCAATGGAAACATTAAAGAGACGATCATACACACTGATAATAAGCCTCTGTAGTTCATACAGACAAGGGAAAATTGTAGAATGACAGCCATCAGAAGTGGTCCACCTACCTGCAACAGTTTCATCTCAACATCAAGTATAAGACATGTATCTCCAATCGTGTTGCTGACTGCCTCAGTCGGCCCCCTGTGGTTGCACTCACCACTATGCTCCATTCCTGCGGACATGAAGCTTCTGAGTGGCCCCAACTTTATCAACAAGATCCATACTTTGCCACCACATATTAGCTTTTGGGTACAGGCACAACTATCACTGATTTTCACATCCAGGACGAATTCTTATGCCACTTGGGCCATCTCTGTGTTCCTACAAGCAAGTGTGCAAAGCTGATTTGGGAAGCCCACTACAGTCGAGTGGTAGGACAATTTGGTGTAGAGAAAACTGTGGCTGTTCTTCAGAAACTTTTTTATTGGCCAAAACTTCGACAGAACGTCAGCAACTATATCAGATCTTGCACTGTCTGTGCCATTGCCAAGCCAACCATCAAGAAGCAAGGCTTATATACCCCTCTTCTGATTCCCGAGAATCCTTGGGAATCCATCTCAATGGATTACATGTCTGTCTTGTCATCCACCAAGCAAGGAAATGACTGTGTGTTTATGGTCGTTGATCGGTTTTCGAAGATGGCCATCCTCACAGCCTGTAAGAAGAATGACACAGGGGTAGATACTACCAAGCTCTTCTTCGAACAAGTGTGGGTCCACTTTGGGATACCACAGATCATCGTTTCTGACCACGACAACAGGTTCCTCAACACCTTTTGGTTGAGTCTCTGGTCTCTATTGGACACCAAGCTCACAAAATCCACTACTTTCCACCCCCAAACTGATGGCCAAACAAAGGTCGTCAATAGGATGATTGTGCACATCCTGCGCATGTACAATTCGAAGCATCCACGTACATGGGACGAGAGTCTCCCCTATGTCCAACACAATTACAACAAGGCTCTTCATAGTTCCACCGACCATAGCCCATTTCAGGTGGGTCTGGGATTCCAACCCTTGGGACCCATTGATGTTGCACTCCCTCTTGCCACCTCACAGACAGACTCTTCCCCTGATCAGTCTGTGATCGACAAAGCCACTAGATTCATTGAGCAGATTCAACACATCTGCCAACAGGTCCAGGAGATTTTCCAAAAATCTAATGCTAAGTACAAGAAGCGCCATGATCAACACAGGGTACCGCACCAGTTTCAAGTTGGCGATAAAGTTTGGTTCTATATGCAGAAGGAGCATCTCACCGGGCCCCATCGGAAGCTTCGCCCACTTCATTATGGGCCTTACACTATCACCAAGGGATCTACACTTCTGGGGCTGTCAGAAGCCCCACACATCCTCCAGGTGGATACAGGTGGCCTCTCGCATAATCCAACTGGCTTATTTTGTATGTTTTCATGTCAGCACATCTTGTTGTACTTTCGGGGCCGTTTTGGGGGGATATTACTCATGAATGCCAAAATGCTAGACATCTAAAAACCTAACCCTAGAAGGTGAAATGGCAAAAGTCATGTGGGCCCTATAGGTAAGTTGGTGTAATTTGGTACCTCAACTTCCTAGGGCCATAACTTTTGCATACGACCTTCGTTTTAGGAGCGTAATATCCCATTGGAAAGGTCTTTCATAGAGCTACACATTCCACCGTCAAACTTTGACTCTGTCTAAACAACATTTAGGGCCCCAAAATGGCCCCAGAAGTACAACAAGATGTGCTGACATGAAAACATACAAAATAAGCCAGTTGGATTAGGCAAGAGGCCACCCGTATCCACCTAGAGGATGTGTGGGGCTTCTGACAGTCCCATAAGTATAGAATCCACAATTAAAAAGCAGTACAAAATAACGTGTTGAACAAAAACAGACACGAGGAACCAGTTGAAATAGGTGAGTGGCCACCAATATCCACCTGGATCAACAAATGACATTAAAAGAATGAAACCTAACTTTCAAATGTCTAAACCAACCACAACAAACAATGCTTAATTACCCATTGAACACATACAACACATTTTAACTAGTACTAATATAACTAAGTTCAACACTTTAATATATGTTGCATGATAAAATACTTTGCTATGGTCTATCCAACATAGACTATGGTCTGCTAAGGTAACATACATAAGTTATTCCCACAATCTAAACAAATACAAATGAACAAAAAAATACAATCATAATATTATAGGAGCACATTATCCCTTATAAGAATAAGGATACTAAAATTATATATATGTTTTTTTTTTAATAAAATATTTATATAATTTATATTTGTTAAATGGTTTATTATACCATTTTAATGTATATATAAAATAGTGAGGTACATTTACACTCTAATATGATAATGTAAAAAGAGTAAAGCTTACATCATCAAATGACAATTTAAAAAAACATAATAATTAATTATAGTAATATTATATATTATATATTATTTAATTAAAAATTAAAAATATAAATATTTGGAGAGAAATTTGATATATACATTTAATATAAAAATTATTATATAAAAATAAAAAAGAGATAGATTAGATTTACACATAAATAAAAATAATAAAAATAATAAAATATTATTTATATTGAAATATTATTACAATGCAAATATAAATATCTTAATAATAATCAAAATTGTGTTTTTACATATCCATATTTATATAACTTGTAAATTATGAGTTTTATGAAGTTGAATGAGATCATAATAACTTAAATCAATTTTAGATAATTAAAAAAATCTCTCTTGGTATTTGATAAATTTGTGATTAAAATAAAATTATGTTGATTAAAATTCAATATTGTTATAATCTTCCTAAAAGATATTTATAAGTTTTAAAGAGATGAGCGAAATTTAAATCTTTAACAATTTTGATAGAGTAATTATCCTTCAAACTCAGAATGTCCAAACCAAAAGAATCCCATATCAAATTCTTTATTTCCGGTTCCAGGAATGGGATATCTGTTGTAATGAGATAAGATATGATTAAATTAGTGAAGTGATTTTTTTTGTTCACTACAAGGAAGTACAATGTGATTCCGAAACCAAATTCTGAATAAATTAATATGAGAGGGATATGTGAAATTGTTGAATAACCTACACAAATAATCTAGCATGCAACAAGGAATAACAACAATTGCAAAGTCTTGAGACAAGAATATGAAGAGAGAATGAAAGGAATTGTATTTCATAATGAATGAATGGGAAAATTACATATGATATACTCTACATGAGAAACTAATTCACTAGAGTTGAGCTTCTAGAGATGACGTGGACATGCACTAACATAAACCTGAGTAAAGTACCACTTATTCATAGTTAACTAGCCATGCAATTAACAATTAACTAGTTTGCACAAGTAGAGTTGAGATTCACTCATGCATGCACATGTGGTGAGCTCTCCTAGCCTCATGCACATGTGGTGCACCTTCTTGGTGATGATTCCAAGGCACACATGCAACACTTGGTGATAATTCCAAGGTTTTCATACAAATCTAGACTCCACGAGTGTAATTAATGTACAACTGAAGAATGACTGAAGAAGAGGTAACACCCTTCTCTAAGAGAGAATGCCTTGAACCAAGAAAGATCAAGTGACTCTCTCAACATAGACTATAAAACATAGGAAAAAAATATACTAAATAAATATGCATATATCTCGAATAACAAATTCTTCATCACTTTTAGAAAAACCCATGATGCAATAGTTCATTTAATACCCTCAACATATACTTCTTAAACCATTATAATTTTTTTTTACTTAGATATTTCCCAATTATCCATTATCATAATCATAGATTTTTTCATGAATTATATAATTAATAGAAGTACTATGGACTAAACCTTCCTCAATAGGAACCAATAACTTTCACATAAGTCCATATTGAAGACAAGGCTTCCAATAACCCTCCCATGTATGATTCACGCACTATCATAAGAAAACTAATCAAAGTAATCTACTTGGTATATGTAAACAATTCCCCTCAAACAATTTGAGAGTTAATTAGACATCACTTTTGGAGAAGGCCCACTACTTACTTATCATGCATGACATTTTATTTATTAAAATAATTTTTTTCTCACTTACGTATACAAAGATGTTGTTTATATATTATTTATATACATATATGTATATATTTTAATATATATTTGTTATAAATTTTAAAATAAAATTTTATATTATATTAGTATAAAATTAAAATTTATTTATATAAATATTTTAATTTTAATTTTGGATATTTAAATTTATAAAATTTAAAATTACTTTTAAATAATATATAATTTTATAATTAATAAATCACATTTGGCATATAGTAGATCCACATTACCAAAAACTTTATCCTTAAGTGAATGAATAATGTACTATTAAATTAACTTTACCCTTAAATGAATGAATATTGTATTATTAAATTTTGTATCACTAAGTTATACTATATTTGATTTTAACTCTTTCTATATATATTTATTTTTGGTTGTTAATCATCATCATCATTCATATAAAATATTATTTTATGTTATTATTTATTTTAATGATAAATGTAAAATTCACTTTAAATATAATAATAATAATAACTTATTTTTAAGGTTACAACCAAGTCAGACACCAAATTGGTGTATGAGACCCCCTTGTTTGTGGGACAAGGGACCCCCTCTGGATTTGAACTTGTGATCTCTTCAGAGGAATGAGTGGGCCTAATGGTTAAGAACACTTGTTTCATCCTAAAAAGTCACAAGTTCAAATCTAGAGAGGGGTAGGATATGTATATGTCTGTAGACTTTACTAGTCCCTTGTCCCACAAACAAGGGGGGTCTCATACATCAATTTAATGTCTAGTTTGACAAGGAGGTCTCATACATCAATTTAATATTTAGTTTGACTGCTAAAAATGATAGTTTTTTAAATAAATAAGTGAGATTTATTTTTGATTATTAAATAAGATATTTATTTCATCAAATTTGTTTTGTATATTTAATTTATTAAGATTGTTGAAACTTCCACTCAATTTTAAATGTGGTGGTTAATTATATGAATAAAATTAAATTTAAATTTAAATATTTACTATAATATAAATATTTTACAAATTGGTTATTTTCTAGTATAAGGTGATTGATATTAAATTTCAATCCTTGCTCTAGTCTAATTGTTTTAGGAATTGATTTTTTTAAGCAATTTAAAATCAAGAGAAAGGAAATTGACATTTTAACTTAAAATTTAGTAAGAATCATTTTAAATTAATGAATTTGTGGATATTAATAATTAATATTGCAAAATTAATATCGACATTCTGGAGTACTAAATTCATTTATGTATGAAAAATAATGATTTCAACAATCTAAAAATGCAATTTCAATATAAATTTTATAACCAAATTTCTTTAATAACAAACTCAAAATAATAAAATATTTAACTTTCTTCTATTAAAAATAAAAATATGAAGATTTAACTTCTTTACTTCCTTAAAAGTTTACAAGGAACTCTTTATTTGTTTAATAAAATAAACATATTGCATAATTTTGATCCCTTTAGACCCCACTTTTTACATGGAAGCTACTTGTTAATACAAATTGATTACAATACAATAACACTTTCACTATAATTATCCTTATAAAGAGCAATCAAAGGGCTACCTATTTTATCCAAATTGTACTTGCCTTTTGCTCCAATTGCATTAACTAGAAGATGAATTGATTAAAAAAAAAAAAACAAAAACATATCCTTAAGAGAATTTGAAATCTTGATGGAAAAATAAAAATCCAACTTTACCATCAAACCAAACCCAATAACAAGAAACCCCTTTAACTAATTAGAATGTAATTCATAGATTTTAGGGAAACATCCTTACTTCCGTGGACATTATACATGAATCTAAAGACATCTATCTGCATTCTCATCATGTAATAAAATTCACACTTATTACTAATATAATATATATATTTTTAATATTAATATTATCTATCTTTTAATATTAATATTATTAATTTTTTTGAAATTAACAAAATTATTACTCCTATCCTAAATACAGCACCACCCAAGTAAGAATCACCCCCAACCAATAATGAAAAACTCATTTATTTACAACTACACCATAGCTAAGCCCACAACCACTTTCCATTCGTTTACACGCCTGAACACCCTCTAAAAGCCCCAGTCCCACCCTCCCAAGCCCCTGGAAGAGCACGCAAGGCCGAGAGTGCAAGTATGTGTTAATATAAAAACTAAAATATAATCAATATTAGGAGAGACAAATATACACATGGACAAGAAGGCAGCAAAATTCCACAGAAATAGAGCGACACCTAAACATCTGCATACGATTTTCCCTTCAAAGTTAGCAAGGGTTTGTTCAGACGGGGCTACAATTGGATCAGCTCCGGCAGATCGGATCTATCTGGCTGTCCGTAAATGAAGTTTTTAGGACGACTGGATCGGAAAAATCACAGACAAACAATTGAAAATCCTTGATATTATCTACCAGGGACAAAGGGAAGGGCTGTGTAAATAATACAGACAATGAACGCCCGGAGCCCTCCCAAGTATCGCCACGATGGGACATCGCCATTGCCTCTGGGAATGGATTGGAGCCCTCCCCCTCGCAAATGGGTAACAATTCATCCATTCTTTCATTTAATTTTCAGTTTTGAGATCCTTTTCTGTTGCAGAACGATTAAGATTTCATTGAATTCTCTTTTTTTTTGTATACATATTGCTACTGGTATTGCAAATTCAATCTCTGCGAGCACCCGATGTTTGATCAGGAGGAAATTATGAAAGATATAGGGAATTTTTGATGTAGATTATTGTTGGGATGGATCCATGGTGGATCTCTAGGTAGTGGAAGCTGTGGCCAAACCGAGTCGGGCAAACCCCAGTTGATTTTAATTGTTTGTTTGCATTTAATGCCCAATTAGACATCTGGTTTATTCGACTGTAAGCATGTTTAAAATATGTTGGTTTTAGAATTTCAGAATTTTTATTATGAGCTTTCCTAGCATGTTGGGATTTTTCAGTCATGCCTGTTGGTGATGCCACTGGAATGATTTTCGGTTAGAAATATATTAAGGGCTATGTGATGAAGACTTTCTGGCCAAATGTGTAAAGTCTACCAATTGGGTTGCGGTTCAGCAGTGAAAGCAGTGGCGTGTGTCGACTCGGACACCCACCAAGGTTCAATTCTCGCAGAAGCACAAATAAGCGGTTGCGTTGTGTCAGGTGCAAGCCCTGGGTTATTTTGATTGAAGAGTAGCCCTGGTCACAGAGGCTTAGCTGAACGGAAGTGCTTGTGATTAATAGTTTGCTCTTTGAGGGTTGTCTCGGTGGTGAAAAAGGGCTACCTGTGGTGCTTGACGGATTCGTTCTGATGGTAATGCTTCTAGAGTTTAAAGGAAGCACTTAAAAATGTCTTATTTTAAGACAAAGATGGACAAAATTTTTAGGTTGGCCTCGAAAAGTCTTGAAGCCTGTCAATATTATCGAAATTCATCAGTTGGGTGACCGGGGAAATTTCCTATTTGAAAGAACTCTATCTAAGAAGCGCAATGCACATTAATCTAGACCAAAAGCTGTCATGCTAAAATTTTATAAGAACTGTATTGCTAGATAAAGTTTGTGGATAGGATATGTTCATTATTTTGGAGGCAATTATCTGATTGCTTAGATATGCTTTTGTATTGTCGGGTTTTTGGCAGCTGTGGCAAGGGGGTCTCAACTATTGGAACTTTGGTCTTGGGATACAAGTGTGGTGTCATCGAATGAAGTGTGGTGGCCAATTGAGTTAACACAGTCAGTAAATTTCCGAAATTTATCTATGTTTTGGAATGGAAAGGTTCTGTTGTGATCCCTCTAGTCAATATCAGATATCACTTGTATAAGGGAATGGCATGTCGGCCATGAATTGGACCCTATGAGGAATGGTTAAGAAAGTAGTATATAAGAGACTATAATACTCATTCTCAGACACATGTATATGATTCTTAATATTGTTACCACTTAAGGTTATTGGAAGACCTTCCTCTATTTCTCACAGAGTTGTGCAACTCATCATCATCATTATGCTTGGAGCCATTGTATTCGATTCCTTATCTATGTTAGCTAATGCACATACACCATAGCAGAAAATTCAGAGTAACAATCAAGAGAGAATATTTGAATAGATTCTTCATTTTCCAAAACACATCTTTTATGTGGCTACATTGAGCAAGTGACAGTTCGTATTCCCATAATTTATTAATTAGAAACTAATCAAATATCTAAGCTAAACTAAATATGACAAGTGACTATATTAACATACGTCACTTTATTCAACTAAAGTACAAATTAACTATAATAAATATTTTACTGTTACAATAATCTAACTGTAATACCCTTCCTTTAATGGTCATGTCGAAACCAAACATTTGTTCCAGAATACAAATTTATTTGGACCAAATGCGTCGAAGTTGTCTGCAGACCATCACTTAAATTCACTCCAAAATTCAGATTTTGAAGCTGTCACCAATTCAAATGTAATTCTGATTGCATGACATGTAACTGGTGTGCCTGATGCCAAGAAAGTCATCTCATCAACCGCCTGTTTGACCACTGACTTTTTATACGGATGACAGTTAATGTTGGCTGAAAATTTGAGCCTGCCTATTGCAAATGTAGAAGTGGATTTCAACTCTGAAAAACTGTTCATTCTACATGTAGGTACCAAAGTGTATCAAATTTCACAAACCAGCTTTTCGGGCCTGCCATAACTTTTAGAGATTCTGATCCACACCTGCAAATTGCTCTCCCTGCCACTGATCCACACCTGCAAATTGTACCTCTCTACCATTCTTTTCTTTTAACCACCAACCAAATTGCGTTGGCTCTACCTTGGATGAATCTGGTTTTGGTGTAAGAACCATGAGTGCTTTCATTCACTCATCCTTATAATCTATCTCATCAACCTCAGACTCAACAATGTTTGAAACAACAAACAAATTAGCAAGCACCAAATCAACAATGCTTTGCTGAACACACTGCTCACTTTCTTTTTCTTGTGTTCTATTTGCTCCTCCATCACCAAACTGTGGAAGCTCCTTATCCTTCATTTCCAAGACTGTTCTCTATCTCATCATTCAAATCAACAGCTTTTCCTACTTCCTTCGAAGCATTCTTGACTTTTCTTGCCTCCTGTGCTACCAGCAAAACATCACATGATGAATGCCCAAGGTATTGCTCTTTTCTTTTTTGCAGATCCACTGATTTTCATCTTCAAACCAGTGATTACCAGAGTCAGGTTTGAAATTTCATCAATTTTCACATCCTTGCTCATAATGATTTCTACAGGGTTCCAAAATCCGATAACTTTTGTTTGGTCAAAGTATCCAACAAACAACAATTTTGTACTTGTGTCTTCATTGTAAACAATTGGACCAAAGGTTTTTAGATGGCTTAATCTCTACTTGATTTTCAAGCTCTAGTAGTGTCAACAATCTTCTTGTGTTGCTCTACCAAACATGCTGCACATCTCCCTTACTAATAATGTATAGATGAAAGACCAACAACCATATCTAGCCTAGTCAGAGTGGAAAACATAAAGGTGCATACTGTTGATGCCAAAGTGAGTCGGCATCAATATCTCCACTTTCCACCATTTCTTTTGAATTTGTCACATTCTTTGAAATCTTCATTGTTGCATCCTTGAACCTGTACAGTCCATGCTCTTCCACTCTTGAAGCTAAAATCTTTATGCTTCTTTTGTCCTTCGCCAAACATCTTCCTGTTCTGAGCACAACTTCCACATCTGGACATTTTCTTTTTGATTTGTTTTGTAGGAAGCAAATTTCAATTTAGAAGTGTACTCTGCTCAACATATATAAATGGAAGTTTACTCTGCTCAACATACACAAAAATCCTCCCAGCACACACAAAAAATTTGCTTCATTGCTCACACAGACCATTACACAAGCAGAATTTTTGTTTTACCTAGAAAATAAATTACTTGAGAATTAAATAAACTGACGTATATCCTGTTGTGTTGGGTTGTGCCTGCTATTTGTGCCAAAAGCTGCTTATTAGAGTCATGATCATAAATGACGTTGAAAGGTAAGACAAAATGTCTCCATACATGCTGAGAGATGAGTTTAGTAGCTTCAGGGGCACCAATAGTTTTGTAGCAAGGTATGGAAACTACCATCTTCAAGAATCTGTAGACTACTACAAAGATACAATAATTTTTGCGTTGGGTGGTAGGCAAACCACTGATAAAATCCACTGAGATAGATTCCCAAGGCTTTCAGTGAATTGGCAAAGGCTGATGCAATCCAAGTTTCGTGTTTGCAAGTTTGCTTAGTCTCCATTTTGGGATCAAGTTGGAAGGTGTTATACCTCATATTGTATGAGGTTCCACATTATCATTTTCATCTCATTGATGGAGATTTGTTGTTGGTTCCTTGGATCATTTGTTGGAGGTCTTTGGCTTGGGGGAGTCCCACTTGTCCTTGGTTGGATGATTATGCTTGTTGGCTTGGTGCTCTTCTCACATGTGCATGCCTTGTTGATCACTCCTTGGTTACATATTTGTTGGTATCTTGGAGCATCCTATTTCTTTATGATGTGGTTTTGGGTGTACTTGCTTATTTTGGATTTGCTACATCTTTTTATGGATGATGGGTCTAGCCCCCCAAGGGGTTAGAGGATGGTGTTAGGAGATAGATGTTTCATGATATTGTTGTAGTTTCCTAGTGAATTTTGCATGGTGATGTTGTATTATTGGTGTCACTAGGAGGGGTGTTATACATGGTCCTCTTGCATTGGATGTGTCGTGGGGACATACTTGATGCTAGATGGAGTTAACATTTCTATTTGTCCCCGTATCTTATGGTTAACATTTCTCTAGGTGGTATGACTTGACATTTGTAATAGACATCACCTAGATGGAAATGTGTTTGATGATGTTAGAACCCTCATTGATGTGCTTTTTTTTCCTATGTTTGAGTTAGATTGGGGGAGGTATCTTTGATGATCAAGAATTTTTCCAAGGTTTTGTTGAGGTATTCATCTTATTATAGTCCTTTGGTAGTGCGCCCTAAGTTCAAAGCTAGGCAAAGCTTCTATTTTGTTATTATGTTGTTATCATGATGGTCTTTGCTAGGAGATACATCTTGTTTCCATGGAACAACACTTATTGGAGTGCAACCCCCTCATTGGCACACATGTTCATGTCGATTTAATTTGTTGGTATTGGGAGGTTGGACTATGGTTTTATTTTAGCATTAACCTTTGTGCACACATGTTGAGCTTGATTTAACCATTTAATGGTTAAATTAATCCATTTTATTACCTTGGAGGTTAATAGCTTTAGTGCCCTACTTCATTTGACATTTCTCCACACTTTGAGGTATTATTTGGAGGTTATTTGAGGCTTTTTGATGGAGCGCTCCTCTCTTGGCATAGTTTCCAAGGAATTCATGACTATTTAATTGTTGATGAGGTTGGTACATTCTCCTAGGGCACACTCATTCTTGTGCACATGGTTTGGTGGAAATCAGTTGATGGTATTGGAAACAACACATTGATTTTGGAATGGATATTGATGAGTTCTAACCAACTTGGAACTTCCTCCTAGGGTGCACTTCACATGGAGATATTTTATTACTTTTTTGGTGGTTGAGGTAGTTACATGTCACACTTTTTTAGGGTGCACCTCTCCTAGGTGCTCCCTCATCTTTATTACATGGATATTTCAGCTACACTTGTCATCTTTTGACCTTCATTGTGGAGTGCTGTCACCCCTCTGACTTATCACATGTATTATTTTATTTGAGGTGGTCATGGAGGCTTTTATTGGGAGGCACGTGTCATACTTAGAGGCCACACATGTGGCGCATTGCATGCATTTACTTGGTCATCTGTAATATCCCCACTTTGGGACATCATTATATTGCAGAGTGTTATGATGACCAGAGTAGCCAGATGGAGGTTATAGCGAGTACATGGGCTATTGAGGGGTTTTTTGGTGTCTGGCTTGCATCGCTCATCTTATTTCATCATTATGATCCATTCCGCACAACTTGGCTTTGGTTCTGTTGCATTCCGACGATTTCCGTGATTTTGAGTTATTTTGGGCTATATGTTAATTAAATTCACTAAGGAGGTCATATTGGGCATAATTCTTGGAGGAACCTCTTAGTGTAATAACTCGATGGAATCGAGAGGAATAGCACTACATGAAAGGATGATGAGAAGTGACTTTCAGTGGCCAGGGAAGCCACAAAGAGGGATAAACTACTTTTTAGAGGTAAAATGGTTAATTAATTAATTAAAGTGATTTAATTAATTAATTAATAATTAAATAAAGTAAAAGTCACTTGGAGAGACAAGGTGAGCAGGGAGGATAAAAGAGAGACCAGGGCCTCTATTCTCTCATTATGTTGTTTATCATTTGATATCTGGCTTCTTGCTAGTGAGCCCATGCACTTGGGGGTTTTGAGGGTTTTGACTTAACAAACCCTAGAGATCAACTCGGTGGTGAAAGATACCACCTATGTTGATCCAATCTTGGTCACAGAGGTGAAAGATTCCTCCCTCACCATTCTACGTCAGATCTACTCAGCTTTAGAGGGATTCTACACCAGCCACAGGTACAGAAAGAGAGAGGGTGCATCATAGAGAGTTTCCAGCAAGGGGGGTGCACTTGTGGAGCTAGTGTAGTTCGATTTGGTCAAGGAGAAGGAGTTTTGGAGGATTTGGCTATTGGGTTATCTTGGTAGAGGCCATAGCGCCCTTCTTGGCTCATCTGGGAGGTGTTTTGGTGGAGCATTGATTTATTTTGAGAGTGGGACGAATTCTCCTAGAGGAGGGGCACAATCTTGGAGTGGATCTACTCATGGGAAGGGCCCAAGCTTCATTCTTCAGCTAGGGATCTATTCTATCTTGTTTCTAGACTCTAGATCTACTCTTCTAGAGTATAATGCTTGCTATTGGTGCCAAGGAGGAAGAGGGCCAAATTCTTGGGTCTTCAGTCGTCGAGGAGGGCGCAAGCCAATTAGGGGATTGTTTATTTGGAGGGTAATGCCTTCATCGTTCAGCTTGAGACTTCACCAGTGGTTTGGTCTTGGCCCGATTTAGACTTCCAACGATTTTCAGAGTGTTTGGAGGCCTCTAGCAGCAGGGCCGAATTGTTGGGTGTATTAAGCTTTCCAGTAGGGCACAACTTATCTAGTTTGGGGTTTGGCACTTCAGAGGGCAGGGATCTCATCTTGTTATTAATCTATTGTAGCCATGTGGCCTTTGGAGGCTTGTATCTTCCCTTCTTGATCTTGCTTGAGGGTTATCTTCATTTTGCTACTAGCTCTTAGCTATATTGTACCAGATCTGCAGATCCATTGTATCAAGGTCTTCTTCTATTATGAATAATATCAGATCTGAGTTATTTTTGGGTTATCTCTTGTATTGTTGATCTTGCATCTTGTTGAGGTATGTTCCATTGCTATATCTATGTTGATTATTGCTGCAAACACGCATAACAACCATCAGTATAAACCCTAGCGTAACTCATGAGACTTAAGATTGCAAAGTGTTTGACGAAATGCCACAACCAAAAAACGTTTAAAAATCACATGAAAAACACAATGTTCTTAGCATCTTGGCTTGGAAACATTACATCATCTTACTATATTTTGGCATATCCTTGGAAGTCGAATTTGTGGAGACACTTCTCGCTATTCTTGGAGGTGTATATTTTATTATTTCATGAAGTTTTGGCATGTTCAAAACCCTAATTGGCCCTTATTTCCTTGGATTTGTCTTGTTGGAGATTGTCTACTTGCTATTTTGGGGTTTGACTACATTTATTGTGGAGCACTCCATCTACTTGGCATCTTGCACATTATCCATGGTGTTGGTTGCCTTGTGATTCACACAAGTGGATTGGTTGCATGCATCTTGTGCACCACTTTCTATTTTTGGAGGTTGGTTATGGACCTTTCTCTTAGGAGGATTATTTTATTGTTATTTCTCTCATGCATCTTGGAGGGTGCACTTTCTGAGCTCTTCTAGGCAATGTTGCTAGAGTGGCAGCTCCATTTCCCAAAAAACTTCAGGAGCGGAGCATCGCGGGAGTGTTTATATATATATATATTGCAATGCATTTATATTAAAATAAACATGTAGAATGCCAAATTAGTTGTATAATATATGAAAACATGCATATTTGTGATACTTGTAGATGAATACTACATTATTATGACATTAGAAATGCCATCCATAGTACATTAATGATTATATTGAAACTTTGAAAGAAAGCACTATGTATAAACGAGCAAGAACATTTAAATGACAAGCAATGTTCCACCATCACTTATATAATTTGGAATCCTCATTATTAGTATCATCCTTCATCCTTTGCCTCTTGTCTAGCCTTTGCCTCTATCTTGATCCTCTAGGGACATCAATCGACATTGCCCAATTTTGATGAAATTGCTTAATCCAAGCCTTGAAATATGGTAGGAAAAACTTAATATGCCTAATCAATGATTTTGGTTTTAGTGAAGGGTACATTTTTGTTAAGGCCATGACAAAGGAGTTCAACAATCCACACCACCAACATTGGGGTACATTAAGGGCTTGGTGCTCTTGATTAAATGTCAATTACATACCTTCATATGTGATAGAATCCAATGAAAATATTGCAATCCCGTCAATCTTGAAATTCTAAAAACTGTTAAGTCTGTGGAATTTTGAATGGGATATGAAATTCTACTTGTTACCGCTTGAACTGGCACCCTTGTGAAAAGTCCCAACACATTTGCTAACTGGGGCAATAAGATAGGAAGTGCACCATTGTCACCTTAGTACACTTTCCCCTGCACTTTAGGCCAACTCCTAGAAGCCATGCAGGGTATCCCTATTTGAATAAGTAAACCTCTTCAAGTGAATTATAACCATACACGCATATGATTACTTTAATTAATCCACAATATATGTAACAAGACCATGCACAAGGATTCCAATAAGTAGTTACAATGCTCTAAAGATATACAACTAAAACAATAGCATGAATCACAAGTATATCCACTTGAAATAGAAGGTTAGGAGCTAGTGGATGTATGTGCCAAATCTGATATGTATGATAAACAATATTAGCAATTTCAGATTTGCATTTAAGTCTATCACTCAACAAATAAAACTTCTAAAGGCTAGAACCACTTTTAAGCTACTTTAGGGCACAAAGAGTAATGACATTTAGCATAAATCAAAGGTGCAATGTGTGCTTGTGTTTACCACTTGATTGTATGCTAAGAGGGGACAAGCTTAGGGATGTCCTTTCACTTCTAAATCTGTTCTATAAATAAAAATGCAGAAATTTCAGATTTAGATCATGAAAAGATCATCCAAGAGAGAGATTAAGAACAATAGAGCAAGATGTCTTGGATGTTTCCACTTGGGCAAGATATATTCTATGTGATGACAACCAAACAAGTGTTAGAAACAAGTTCTAAAGATGTATAAGCATTAACTAAACAAGAACTTATAAAGTAGATGGTGAATCCTCCTAGGGTTTCACAAGTTTGCACTTGGAATTCACTTCACCAAATAAACCTCTAAGTAAATGATGAACAATTAGAAGCACATTAGAGATCAAATTCACCAGTAGATATGTAAGATAAACTTGGATAAACAATCTAGAAATGAAGTAGAGGCTAGGTATGTGTAAGAATACACCTTGAAGCACCAAACCCTAGTCTTAGGATTTCACCAAATCTGTTTTTTGTCGCTGCAATTTAATTTCCAGATTTGAGAAATGTCTTCGAACAACCCACAAAACATTAGATAAGGCCTTGAAGCTCCTTCCTATAGGGCCGTTTTGCCTCCTTAGGGTTAGAGATCAACAATTGAGCATAAACCTTAGGATAAACTTTTCTAGGAAATAAAATGAATCGTTAACTTTACACTAGTCAGTGAAAGAAATCTAAATAAATGTTTTTCTTTGATTTTTACCATTATATTTCCTTCTAAACAAACAAAAGTAAAAGATTTTGATTTTTAGGGTTTTTCGGTTGGTTGTTGGATGAGGACAAGTGCCTTTTATCCAATTAAGGCTTATGGGGTCAAGCAGTATGCCCCTCTAATAATTGGTCATTCCTATCTTAGAGATTAGGGAAGAGATTGGAACCCTAGGGTATATCAATTCCTTATCTAATCAAGACAAGGTATGAAAAGCAAGTCCTTACTAGAAGGGTTTCCTCAATGGAAATCACCTTCACCAACAAGATCAATTGTGGCTTAAATAAAATACTTAAAACCCTTGTCAAGGAACCAAAGGAAAGACAAGACAAGAGATTAAGCACTTACCAAACCAAACAAAGGAAGATGAAAGAGAATAAAACGTCTTCCCTCCAAGTAGCTAATTAACTCCTCAAATGGATCGTTCTTGTTGTTGAGATTGAATAGCAAGGAAGATTTTCACCATGCATGGCATGTAATATCCCTAGATCCTCGGATCAGGATATCAACTACTAACTCTGTGGCTTTGTTTTGCAGATCTGATGTGCTAAGGTTTCTCGCTGAGTTTTCAAGGTTTCTGGATGTGTTTTGCCGTGTTTCAAGATTTATATATAGTGCATGCAAATAGATTTGGGACTATAACCAACTCAACAATTTTATTCAACAATATAATGGACAATACAAGATAAAATGCGTAAACTCAACAAATCTCTTCAGCTAGATCTATATAGATGAGGATCTTAATTGGAATACAATCAAAATACTGATAAATACCGATAAGTAGATGGATCTGGTAGCTACAATGAAGATCCGCTGCATGCACGAAATGCAACGCTATGTGCAATACCAGTACGTTGCCAAATTGTTGTAGAAGACTAGATAACTCGCCCTGGTGGCTATACTTGTCGGAATTGGCTGAGATTTGTCTCAGATGGGTCGCCGTGCTCCCTAGCACACTCTCCCACCCTCTGAGATGAAACACCAGCTCACTGCTGCTCATTCAGAGCCTTGGATGAATGTCCAGACACCCATGCATTGCAAATAGACAAACATGCACGATTTGGAAGATTTACCTGTCGGAAAGGTGTGAGATCTCTCTCAATGGAAGCGCCCTCGTCTCCTCTCAAATGGGTCAGAAGGAATTTGGATCTTCTGGTTTGGTTGGGCTTAGCGACCCTCAACTGCTGCTAAAATATCCCCGAAACCTCACGCTGCAACTGGTGACTGTGCACTGCCTGGCATGGGATCTCTCAGATGCTGTAGATCAATGAAGAACTTGAATAGTTCTTCTGACAGACTAGGGTGTGTCTCTCAACACCGAATCCTGTCAAAGGCTGTGGTTTCGTCCAGAACTCCACAAAACAAAAGAAGGAAATCACACCGACTCCTCTCTGGTTCTAATTTTCATTCACAATCTGCATAATGAGCCAACAAGTCGAATTTTCTCCTTTTATATCCCACCTCTTCTAATTCTTCATTGAATTTATTCATTAAGTGACTTTTTCCCGTAAGTTCTAAGTCAATATTCACTTAAGTCACTTAAACACCCTTTTTACCCCTTTTTAATTACTTAATGTCATTTTCAACTTCGGCTTTTCCTGTAATTGACATTAAATAATTCTTTTGTCCCCTTTTTCTCCGACTATAGCCTACGAGAACCAGTATAGGCTACTTAGTAGCTCCTCCTAGAGTCATCATTAGGAACGGGACATTACAATCCTCCCTTCCCAAGATTGCTTGTCCTCAAGCAACATCAAGCTAGGGTGTTGTAGGATCTGATCCCCCTCCCATGTAGCATCCTCAACAGGAAGTCCCCCCATCTAATTAGGCACTCCCTGATAGTCCGACTCCTCAACTTGCACTCCTTGTGCTCCAAAACCTCCTCTGGTACCAACTCCAACTGGCCCTCCTCATCCAATGGTGGTAGCTCCTCTGAAGTAGTAACCTATTGTCCCACCGCCTTCTTGAGGCAAGAAACGTGGAACATATTGTGGATCTTACTGCCCTTTGGTAGCTCTAACTCGTAGGCCACCTCACCAACTCTTCAGATGACCCAATAAGGTCCATAGAATCTAGGCTTCAATTTTTTTGCTCCGCTCTTTTTAAGAGAGGATTGTTTGTATGGATGTAATCTCAGAAATACCAAATCCCCCACCTCGAACCTGTGCTCTACTCTCCGTCGGTATGCATACATTTTCTGTTGATTCTACGCTGCCTGTAGGTTTTTCTTCAAGATTTTGAGAATCTCTTGACTCTCCTTTATCCAATCTTTGGCTCTGGAAGCCCTGTTGTCCCCAAATACTGTCTCCAAAAATGATGGTGCGTCGTACTCGTACAGTGCTCTGAATGGTGACATCCTGATGAACATATGATATGTCGTGTTATAACAATACTTGCCCATATGAAGCCACTTTACCCACGTGCGTTGTTGTCCCCCTACATAGTTCCTCATGTACCCTTCCACCCATTTATTGACTATCTCAGTCTGTCTGTCGGTCTGTGGATGGTAACTGGTACTTGTAGCCAACTCCGTCCCCACCAATATGAACAACTTCTACCAAAACGCACTGATGAAGCGTCCATCTCTATCACTGACTATCTGCCTCGGCAACCCGTGCAATCTGAAGATCTCTTTGAAAAATAGCTCTACCACTTGGGCAGCTTTATGCTCTGTGGGTATCGCAAAGAAATGCGTGAATTTGGTCAATCTGTCGACCACTACAAAAATACAGTCCTTACCCTGCACCCTGGATAGTCCTGTGATGAAGTCCATGGAGATACTCTCCCATCTTTGCTTCGGAATGGGTAGAGGTTGAAGTAACCCCGTCGGGTGTGTCTGATTGGACTTGTTCCACTGACAAGTCATACACTCTCAGAAGTGTATTAGAACATCATCTTGGAGACCCTTTCATGAGAATCTCTCTCTGATCTTCCTGTAGGTCTTGAAGAATCCCTGATGTCCTGTCGAGGGTGAATCGTGACTGGCCTTTAGAATCTTTTCCTTCAGTTTAGGTTCTGGGACTAAATAGAGCCTGTCCTTGTAGAAGATGATGTTAATGTTTTATGCTGATATTATAGTTCTTTGCATTTCATAAGATAA
>CBVK0100178438.1:0-17213 GCA_900067695.1 Picea abies
CGCTCTTCCGATCTCACTCAGAGCTTGTAACCCTTGCTAATTGTTTGTAAGCAAGCACAAACTCCCAGCACTACCGTTGGTTCCGGTCAAAATGGAAGCCCCTTTTCAACAATGGGGACTAGATTTTATAGGCGAAATTAACCCTCATTCTAGCGCTCAACATAATTGGATCCTGATTGCTACAGATTACTCCATGAAATGGGTGGAGGCTATTCCAACTATAAAGGCAACGAATTCGATGGTAATGGATTTCCTAGAAGAGAACATTTTGTCTAGATTCGGCTGCCCCCGAAAGATAGTCACGGATAATGCCCAAGCTTTTAAATCTATGGCTATGGTCAGCTTTTGCCAAAAGTACAATATCGTGCTCGGTCATTCCACGACATATTACCCCCAAGGAAATGGGCTAGCCGAGTCTTCAAACAAGAGTCTAATCTCTATAATTAAGAAAGTGTTGAGCAAAAACAAAAAATCTTGGCATGTGCACTTGAAATATGTTTTGTGGGCAAATTGGATAGGTACAAAAAAATCTATTGGCACTTCTCCTTTCCAAATGGTATACAAGACCGACGTAGCATTACCTATAAATCTAGCACTTCCCGTAATGAAACTTTGGCAAGATGAGAAAGAAGAACCAAATCATGTCATAAGAAGAATAAACCAGCTGATTGAAGTCCAACGGCACAAGGCCAAAGTGGATGAAAGGTTGCAGAAATACCAGGACAACATGAAAGCGTTATTCAATCGTAAGGCCAAGGACAAAGAATTTCTCCCCGACGATTTGGTTTTGAAATGGGATGCTAGGAAGGAAGACTCTGCAAAACATGGTAAATTTGATCACATATGGTACAGACCATTCAAAGTCACAACGCCTGAAGGAACAAATTCGTTTCTATTAGAGAATATGGATGGTAAAATCCTCAATGCCCCTGTCAATGGGCATTATTTAAAGCACTATATGCAATAAATGGTTTCCAAAATTTCCATTGTATATACCGGTTTGTGTTTTCCTTTTTATTTCAGATTTTTTTTTTGGTAAGTCTACTTTCATCACAAATAAAATAGGTCAGTGTTTTTCTAGAAGTAGGGATACTAAAGTTTCAACGCATTCAATTATTTTATAGCCTTGATACTCTTCGTGTTGTTCCCTTGCAGGATCCTAACTTGCAGCCCAAATGAGAGAAAGGAATAAACAGACGGTCATATGCCAGAGAATCAATTCGCCGAAAACAGGTGAGAATTTATTTTTTCCGTTATTTTAGAAGAGAACGAAATGGTAAGGCAAAGGTACGAGTTCCAGAGATGTCTATTTTTCAAACAAGTATCGCTAAAGTGCCATGACGGTCTCATAAGTATGTTGTTTTCACCTGATATGTCATTAAAAGAATGACTTCTTACTCTGGGTCCTAAAATTTTCACCCGAATAAAGACAAGAGAAAATTAAATTAAGCAAAGGGAGTAAAGCGTCTCCGAGAAAGGGTTCCAAGAGTTGGGTGTAGTCCATGACCTCTATTTTTTCGAAATTCCAGACCTTTCTTCGTCACCCTTTTTCTGTCCTTGGATTTACCTTCTTAAAAATCCAAGCACCTTTCCGGGTTTCCTATAGGGGAAGAAGAGGTTACGTTTTAGCTTTTGAAGCTGGAAAACAGACCTTGGAAAGTAAGCTGATCCTCATAAACTCCTCAGTCTCCTACTAAAAAAAGTTATGCGTAGGTTGATCCTGACTCTTCTAGGTTTTTTAACAGTCTTCGAAGGATTGAGGCTTGCTCAAAGGAAGGCCCTTGGAAGTAATTTTTCCCATTTTCCCTGCAGGTTAAGGTGTTTTGAAAGTTAAGAGAAGGTTGGTCCCGAGTAGTCAAAGCAAGTTGACAGACCTCCACTGCAAATATTACACAGATATCATCCTTGGTATGCCTTATACAAACTGATTGCCCCCACTTCATGTTTTAAAAAGTAAAATATAAGACAGATGGTGAAAGGAAATTCATATTTGATTGCCCCCATCTAGTCCAAGAAGACAATGAAAGGAAATTCATAAATGATTGCCCTTGTCTCAGCATTTAAATGCATAATTATGATTCGAAGTGGTGAAAGGAAATTCAGTAAAAAGGGCCAGATAACTTCACCAGGGTACTGAACAGGCTCGCTGGCAGTGAAGAAATATTTGAGATATCTGTAAGGCTATCACACGTAATTTTCACTCCACTCTGGCAACCAGCCTTTTCGAAACCGAATCTGCACCTCAAGTTTAGACAAGACCCCCCCCCTGATCAAAAACATGAAATTTACTTCGTTTGATGCAATCCAAAATCCACAGGATCTGTTGAATTTCCTAGGACTGTTTCGAATATCTTAAAGCAGACCTGAATTCAATATAGAGAAGGAGAAAGTCATCGAAAAGGTTGCAGCTGAGTTTAGAACGCAGTTGAATGTTGAAGAGCTTTTAAGAGGTAAAGACAAAATCTTTTTTTCCCTCTGTATCCCCTTCCTTTAGCAAGTTTCACAGAAAGAAACCAATGACTCCATTTACCCAATACAAGCACGTGGTCTACTGTTCTTCCTGTCTCGCAGGAAGACGAGATCCCTAGTTGGAGCTGCCTTTTACAAGTGTTGAAATGTAATGCTTGAAATCAAAAGTTTACCCTGACATGCGAAGTGGTGATAGCCGCTATAGTCCTAAGTCACCGTCGCCTAACCATTAAGCGAGTCTATCACTTTTATTACCTCGCACTATCGCGCTTCGAGAGTTACAAGTTGCAAGGTTTCCAAACTCCGATATGCGAAGTCGTGAAACAATTTTAAAATGTTACCCAGGTTAGTGTCAGGGGTAAGTCACTTTAAACCCTAGTTAAGCACCATTGGGGTTTCACGACTCGGTGATCACTCTCCCAAAAAACTATACCTTCGTAGCCCCGAGTTGCGAAGTCGCGATTTTTATTAATTAAGCATGGGTTAATTAAGAGCTTAAGTCAGATCACATTTTTTAAACTAAATCGCATCATCGCGATTTCGGGTTTTGAGGGCTCAAAGGATAGGAGTGAATTCTCCCGATATGGCGAACACCGAAAAAGGGGGATTAAAGACTAAAACAAACTTAATTAAAGGATCTAAGCAAGATTAATCGATGCATCAATGAAAACTTTAATACGCACTATCTGTAGAGTAATTTTAATTTTTTTTTACACTGATTCGTGCTATGACTCATCAAATAATTATGGCATTTATTTAGACTACGACAAGGTGACAGATAGTAGGATCTCGCTTTTACTGCTAAATATTTCTGTAATCGATTTGACCATTTGGTTCGCAAGGACACCTTGGTTTTAAATGACTAAGATAAGGGTTTGTTTCATTATTTCAATTTTATTTCTATTTTGCGCGCATAGCTTTTTTCATCGGGATAACATATGTCTATATTTACAATTCTTACTACAGGTGATTTGTGTACATAATTCTCTTTCATGGCTCCACTAAAGGTGTTCAAGGTGGCTACCAAAATTTTAGGTCAGGGCTATGATGTTGTTTCCGATACTTCACCCCGAAGTATTAATACTGTCAAAACCTGGACATACATCTCCGACATTTTTCAGTCCGATTCAGCGAATTGTTCAAACGATTCCAACGATAATGAGAAGGATGATTTGGCCACCAGATACAAAATCGTCATTCAGTCAGAAATGCACAAAATAACAACAAGACCACGACTCCTCCCCTATTATGATATGATCAGATGGGCGCTAGACCATGTGGATATCCCAACCAGAACTGTCATCAGCGAGCAGAAGGTGACGATTGGGACTTTTAGACCAGAACATTTGCAAGCAATGTATCAGCTGTCACCCACACCAAAATTCGTGCACAATGCCGAATTTCTGGAAGGTTTCAAGGAGAAGGAATGTGAGCAATATGGCAGAAACTTGTCCGATCTGATCAGGGATTGGGTTTCGCACCCCGCAAAATTCAGGGCGGACTCTAAGGAATTTATTCAGTCTCCTCCTTAGAGCCACCATTCAGGTATATAGCAATGATGGCTTGTAGGTTGTATGGGAGGGAGGACACCACACATTTTTTTCTCCTGTGGGTGCCTCTGATTCATACAGTTGTTGAAGGTCTTTCTTTCGACTGGGCCAAACTATTGTCAGACAGTTTAGCCAGTCGAATTACCGAATATCGAGCACATAAGGCGAGTGGGAAAGAAACTTCATTTTTCATGTCCGCCTACATCATGGACGCCATTTGTTTCATGACGCCTTTCCCTCTAATGAGCTGGAGCTGGACTCCATCTAGTACAGATCTTATCCATGTCTATCACTCGAAGCTTTGGGAGGATAAGGCCAAAGAATTTATCTACGAGATCTTCAACTAGGTAATGGTGCCACTGCATGTCACCATTTTTGGCCAGTCGCCTCCCAGGATATCAGATAGCATCGCAACCAGCCTAAGTAGCATGGAAAATTGGTATCTAGAGGTGGAATTTTCGTATATCAGGGTTTTCGGCACCTCTATCCCTCCATATTCCCTCCCGCTATTCCCACCAAATAAGCTATTGTGCCGTGAGATCGCCAGACAGTCTATGCTCGACGGAATAAGCAAGGAGCTCAAAGGAGTATCAAAAAAGGTATGGCCGCCCTTCCCTATTCATATCGGTGCATATTCCTTATTAGATTTTGGCCACACCAAAGCTGAGGCTGCGACTTTGGAAGAAATGAAGCTAGTAGACATTGAGTTTAAGAAGCATGACCCTAGTAAGGTTGTGAGCAATCACCTTGCAAGTTGCGGCTTGAAGAGGTATGAACACGAGGATTCCCTACATGACGAAATATTCTGGGGTGTGAGGTCCTTCGCGAAAGTCCTAAGTCGGATTCAAGCCTTGCCACCTAGAGACATGACCGAATTTTTGAAATTTCGGGAACACCGAGAGAGTTTTCTCCCCCATATTTTACAGGGTGAAGTGCCAGAGCTTCCAGTTACAAAGCAGACAGGAGCCAAAAGTGAAAAGGACTCGAGTCCTAGCGGGGAGAAGGACCAAGGGAAAACCAGGGAGGCTGGAACCTCAGAGCTAGGAGCAGAAGTCACCCCGAAACAAACATCCAAGCAAATCAACAATCCGATTGCTATTGTCACACCCTTGCAGTTCACAAAGGGGAATCTTGATGAGGGATGGATTTTCAATGAAGAACTGATGCCTATTTCTGTAGAGGATCTGCCTCCCAATGAATTTTTCTTTGACAAGAAAAGAAAGGCTGTGGTAAGGCAAGGATTTTGTCAAAAAGAGGGCGTAGTAGATAAAAATTTAAAATCATGATAGATGGGAAGGCCGTGAAAGAGGAAAAAATTGTAGAGGAGATAGCCGGGACGCTAGGGGCTTATGCTACAGCCAATTAGTATTCAGTTGGGACTTTGACTGCCCAGTTGAAACGAAAGAACCTCCTGATCAGTAAATTGGAAGCTAAGGTAGCTATTGCCGAAGCGAATGTCAGGGATGAGGTGAGCAGGATCCTTGAGGAAGCCTGAACAATCGACCTGCATGAAATCAAGAAGCTCAGGTCCGACCTCGATTAGGTGTGCCAGTCGGTGCAAAGTAGCCAAACACAGGTAAGCCAGCAGGGGCAACAGATTATAGAGTTGCAGTCAAAATTGGAGGTGGACGAGAAACAGGTTGTAGACATAGAAATGTTCAGATCATAGGCCGCCGAAATCTGACATAAGGTACTTACGGTTCAACAAAACTTGCTAGCAAAGGTGAGAACCATTCAAAACCATTTCCAGACGATAGAGCAGATATTAGAGAAAATGTATGCGAGAGAAAGAGAAGATGGGGCAACACGAGTCGCTTTCCAAGATGCTTGTATAGCTACAATGAAGATAGAGACGGTCAACACCTCAAAATTATCCATTGCGGAACAAACCAAAGGTAATATCCTGCTGAAGGTTTGGGAGCATAACATATCGGAAAGCAGGGGGAGAGCTAACGAAGTAAAGAATTTTTGTGAGGAAAATTTCTCTTTAATAAGTAAAGGTTTGCTAGATCTGGATGAGGAGAGCAGTGCTGGGACACTGGGCAAAATCAATATAACTAAACATCTGTTGGACATCAAAGAAGACAGGGAGCAGCAGCAAGTGGAGATATCCCAGATCAGCCATGTTGATATGACCCAAATGGACAAATGGCTAGTACAACCAAGTTTACAATTATGCTCCAATATTGCAGAGGACCCACAAGTGGGAAAGAGTTTACCACAACTGGCAAAGAATTGTTACACTCTTGAAGCGAGCGACCAAGTAGATCCTTCCAGGTTGATAGCCCAGTTGATGGAGAGGTGCATCACTTGCACCGAGCAGGCGAGAGGGCAGGCTTCTGGTGTCAAATAATGACAGATGTCTGCCTGTTCTATTTTTAGAACCCAAAGAGTAAAGAAAGGAAGGTGCTCTGCCCACAGGAAGGAGGACAAAGACAAAGAAGTGAAACGCATAAATTTCCCATGTTGTAACCGAAAACTTCTGGAACGATTGAGATTCTAGCGTTTAGAAGTTTGTATAAATTATGCATTTTGAAGTGAGAATAGGGGCTGGACCTTTCTTGGCTGATTGTAATAGAGACTTTATCCCTTTTGAAAATTAATACAAAGCAATTCAAAGATTCTTGATTCCGTGAAGACTGAGTTATAAGTTTTGTTTTCTCTGTTATTTTATATTAAGCTTCATTTCACATATATTTTTCTAATGAATGCTTAGCTACAATTTAGTGCAACTTCTACTGTGGTGACCAACTTTTAATCGTCTAATCGCTTGCAGTTTTTCCTCTGTATCGGCTATCAGTAGGTACAAGACCTGTGAACTTTTTAGATCTCTATATTATATGCTTCGTCAGATTACTTCTTGCCCTTTTCTTCTTCTGTTTACAGGGTGAGATTCTCCCTTGATAGGAGCCTCACATTGTTGACGGTTTAATGTTTTCTCACATTTCATACTTGATTCTTTAAAAAAGCTAACTCAATTACGGGAGAAGGCCTTTGGTTTGTGTTCTATATTTAACATCGAATTTCGAAAGTTCTCTTTTATACGGTTAAATAAAAGATTGAAGTGGCATTTTAAAACTCAAACTTTCTTTTCATTTTATGTTCCTCCATGATTGTGCCCTTTGTAAGACAACCCAACATTGAACCCGGCCTATCAGATCAAACCATCATCTCTCTGAACCTATTTGACACCATCCTTAAAACCGCCATCACCCAGGTCGAACTCGAACGTTCATGGGCTGCAATTGAACGAGATATAGGCATTCAGGAACGTTTGGAAGCGAGACAGAGACAACTTAGAAATCTGCCTTAGCTTCCCTTTTCCCGAGGGTTGATTTTTTCCCCTTTTTATCTTTTACTCAATTTCGGATGCCTAGACCCTGTACTTTTTAGCCTTAAGTACAGACTCTGGAACAATAGGTCCGATCACGTCGGGTTGTAACAATAGCCACAACATTTTCCACATCGTAACTTGTGTGGTTGTTCCTACCCTTCATGGGTGCCCTAATTAGTACTCTGATTTCCATTTGGTGCCCATCTTAAGATTTCATGTTGGCATGGGAGCCCTCCTTTAGACCTGTCATGTCTAGGAGTTGAGCCTCATTCCTCTCTCTTCAGCTATGTTCTCACCATATCCTAAGGGAATTCTCGTCCTTTTATGTTACTTTACGGTTGCTTGTGCATTTTTTTCTCATGTCGTGCTACTTCTTGTTGTAGTATTATTTTCCTTGTTCCCACTTACTGCCATTGTAGTAATACTTGACCACTTGTCACTTGTATTTTTTGGCCTCTTTTTTGCGACCATTCACCCATGGAGAGAACCGTTTCTAAGAGTGGACCTCACCTGCCAGTACTAGTCTACATTCATGTTGCTTACGTCTGTTCCATGCACTTGGAACATAGAAGTATGTTGTTAAACCACTCATTCTCTCTAGTAAATCTCACTTTTGACTCTTTTTAATGCTTGTTAAACCATGAAAAAGACACTTTGATGAGCTCACTTTTAACTCTTTTTCATGCTTCTTAAACCATGAAAAAGACACCTCACGAGTATACTTTTAACTATTTTCCAGGCTTGTAAAAACTAAACAAAAAACACACTATCGAGCACACTTTTATCTCTCTTTTACGCTCATTAAACCATGAAGGAGACACTTAGAAAAAAGAGTGGGGGTTGGGGGGGGTGGTTTACCATCGATCTGTATTTCCAAAAATTGTAGTGTTAGTTGTGCCACCCTTAAACGTGGCATTTGTTTGATTCATTGTCTTATATTTGGGTTATCACTTGCTCATGAGTCATATACAATTCATATGAGTCACATATACTCCTTCGGTTGGTTACCCTTCCCGTCATTATTGAGAGTGCTTCAATGCCTCATGTGTTCTTGTACTATAAAAATGGTGCTCTTGAGTCTTGTTTCCAGGTCATAATCATCTCGTGCTATATGTTCAAGGGAAATTAATCCCAAGCCATCCACATGTTGACTTGTTGACCATCTGAATCGACCATCCTTATGTCAGTTGTACTTGGTGATTCTATCTCTTCACATCATCTACCGATGCCAAGATGAATTTAATCGACAACCAGGTGCAGAGGATAATCATTTTCTTATTTGTTCCAGAAATTTAGATGAAGGATGATACAAAGATAGTCATTCCAACACTTGAAAAATAGAGTACACAATGATATGGAATTATGTTGATTTTAATTATACAATGATATGGAATTATGCAGAGTAAAAATACATGGGGAAAATATATTTGTTGGACACATCTTCTACATAAAATCTGATGTTTGGCTTTGTGCAAGGGTCAAACCTGGGATCAAATTACTACCTTCTATGTCTATGACCTAAACAAAAGCAAAGGCCGAGTCTCCTTTTCAAGAGCATGGTACCAAGTTAGATTCTTCAAACACTTCTGGAGGATCTCAAGCTAGTGAATGAGAGGAGGGCCACTCTTCTGCATCTTTCTATAGCAATTCTAATTAGGGGAGTTCATAAAAATAAAGATAGCACAACATATGTTTCCTTTGATTTAATCATGTATGGAAAAGATCCCAGTTTTCATGGAAAAATCCTTGGCAGTAAAAGGATAGATGGCAAAAGGAGATAACAGTTCCAAATTTGACTTTAGCAATTTTAGTTATTCGATAAACTTTGTTATCTTCTCCATATTCAAAGGAAGCATCTTTTCATTTGAAGAACACAAGTGACAATTTGATCGAGTATTTCAAGGCCAAAGATCAGACACCAACAATTTATGACAAATGGCAGTTTTGAATATCTGTTCCATATTATAAGGAGATTTGACCACTAGCCCTCAATCCAAGATTTTTAGGAAGAAGATCGGCCAGTAGAGAGATGACTAATGCCATATTAGACTCCAGCTTCAACATTCAAGGCTTATTGCAACCATATTTAGTTTTAAAAGATTTTCATTTGATTTGATTCCAGCAATTTAGAGGGAGCTTTAATTATTGTTTTTTATTATAAAAACGACAAATTGTAATGGTCACAGAGGGTGGGGAATGATCTCTAAGACCTGAGAGGTCTGAGAGAGAGTTTGAAATATCCAAGAAGAGTTGTGAGAGAGTTGTAGGAGACATTTTTTAGTTGTTATCATTGTAAGCCTGAGGGGCATTTTGGATGTAATCATTTATGTTATTTGTGATTAAATTCCTCCTGGCATCTGGATTAAATTCCAATATTGTGCCTTAGGTCTGATCATGTTGGGTTGTGACAAAGATAGATCTCCTCATTGTCATTCTCCAAGGGAAGATATCTTCACTTTCATCCCCGAAAACGACACCAAAATACGTTAGCACTAGAATTTGTTCCTAGGCTACTTTAGGAACAAGCCTAACACATCTTAGAATCAAATTAATTGGGTGGGGAATGATCTCCAAGACTCGAGAGGTCTGAGAGAGAGTTTGAAAGATCCAAGAAGAGTTGTGAGAAAGTTGTAGGAGACATTTTTTAGTTGTTATCATTGTAATCCCGAGGGGCATTTTGGATGTAAGCATTTTTTACTATTTAAGGTTCATAATATGTGTGTTATCAGATTGTGTTCTTGTTTTCATTCTAATTTTTCTTCTTACTTGAATAAATCGCATACCTTGAGGCTCATGGTTGCCTTTGATTAATGGATTCTTGAGAATCTGAGGATCTGATGTGTCTTGCCTATTAGTCACTGTTTACATTCAAGTACCTTGAATTCATTTATGCAGAGAGGATCCCTGCCTTGTGAATGTTCTTCTTTTTCTTCCCCCCCCCTCTTCTATCCATTATTATATAAATCCTTTATCTGATATGCAGATTGATTTCATTTAATGAGCAGAGTATTTTCTTGACTCCATAGCCCAATGTTCCATCATTGATCTACAATATCTTTGTTGGCACAGAGGAAAACCCAAGGTTCAACGCTCAAGAGTGCACCAACAAAGCCCTAACTATCAGCCCTTTCAACAACACCTGCGAAGCAGATGAAATCTCACCCGAGGTAGAGGCAGGGGTGGTTGCAATACTCAGGTGTCTGCAACCTTAGCTGGGACACAGATATGCGATTATATCTTTTACAGGGCACTTAGCATAGATCATTCATCAATATTTAACCCTTATTATACTTCGCAGACAACACAGAGCTTCGCGGTGAATACTTAGATTTACAGTGTTTCAACACTTAACCATAGTAACCCAAATCATATCTAGTAGATCAACACTAAGCATCCTCATACACATCAGATCTAACAATCATATATATTTAAGAAGCACAGAGCATAAGTGGATATATCAAAGCACATAACATAAGCAAAGAGAAACACATTGAACCAAAGCACAGAGCATAACACACAGATTTACGTGGTTCACCCCCCCCCTATGGCTATGTCCATAAGATCTTCTTCTTTATTATTGTCTTCAAGCTGTTACAAGAACAAAGCCTCCAAAACCCTTCTTTGCATAGGACATAAGATCTACGCAACTCACTAGATCCTTCTTCCTTGCGTTACAACACTTAGCTTTCTATATCAACCACACAGTAACTTGTACTTAGCCTTGCAAGCCTTACACAGTTCGCACATAGCACTCATTCGACATCACATAGATGCACTACCAATTGCACTAATAAATCACATATACTACTTCTTACATTACCTATCCTTCTATTTATACATTACAAAAGTGGGCCTAAGAGAGGGTAAGCCCACGGGTCGACATCCCTTTCCCATTACATTAACCCAAAACCCTAAAAGGGGCCCAAAAATGGACCGAGATCCCGTGATCTCTGCTTCGCCTGGCGCTCCATATTTGATAGGCTGTCGAAGTCCCAAAAATGGTCAAATATGACCAAGTGTTCCTCAAAACTTGGTCAAGGGTAAACAGGCCCCCAACACTCACATGTGACTCGTCCCGAGTCACTCAGTTCTGACCAATTCTGCTTCGAATTCCTCGAGCTTGGCTCGAGCTGCTTCGACCTGCTGCATTGCTACTATCTCTTGCTTGATGAACTCCTGGATGAGTGCCTCATTCATCGACCCTTCTAGATGCTATTCTTCTATATTCATAACCTATTCAAGTTCTACCCCTTGGTTTTCAACTTTAGTGAACAGTTGGCATGCCTTTTCTTGCACTGGTTTAAGTCATTGACATACTTCCATTGCTTTACTCTGAAGCATGTGAATATGCTATTGGGTTGTGCATTGCTATGGAAACCTCTTCATTCTCTCTACAGGTGATAGGGCCTTTAGTTGCACCTGTAGTGTTTCGGCATCGTACTTCGCCTCTTGGAGCTGTGATTCCAATTTAAGCAATTATGGGTTCTCGGTTAGGTTCTCGTAGATCTGCACGCTTCTGCTACTTAACTGTTTACATTCCTTAGTGAGTGATTTAATCCTTTCTATGTTGCTCTGGGTAGTTATTTCTTGCTGGTCAAATATGACCAAGTGTTCCTCAAAACTTAGTCAAGGGCAAATAGGCCCCCAACACTCACCTGTGACTCGTCCCGAGTCACTCAGTTCTGACCAATTCTGCTTTGAATTCCTCGAGCTTGGCTTGAGATGCTTCGACCTACTGCATTGCTACTATCTCTTGCTCGATGAACTCCTGGATGAGTGCCTCGTTCACTGGCTCTTCTAGGCACTATTCTGTTGTATGCACAACCTGTTCAAGTTCTACCGCTTGGATTTCAACTTCAGTGAACAGTTGGCATGCCTTTTCTTGCATTGGTTTAAGTCATTGACAGACTGCCATTGCTTTACTCTAAAGCATGTGAATTTGTTGTTGGGCTGTGCGTTGCTCTGGAAACCTCTTCAGTCTCTCTACGGGTGATAGAGCCTTCAGCTACACCTGTAGCGTTTCGGCGTCGTACTTCACCTCTTGGAGCTGCGATTCCAATTTATGCAATTCTGGGTTCTCGGTTAGGTTCTCGTAGATCTGCACGCTTCTGCTACTTAACTATTTACATTCCTCAGTGAGTGATTTAATCCTTTCCACATTGCTCTGGGCAGTTATTTCTCGCTGGTCATGCACTTCTTGTGGGGTCTATGGTATGGTCTGAATCTCTAAGTCCATGACTCTTTGTTGAAGTTGTTGAGTAACTTCAGCAAGCTTCAACACTTGGCATTCTATGGGGTCCTCTACCTTCTGTTCTGAGCCGGTCACAAAGTGAAATGCTCTGTTGCCTTCTTCTTCAATCCCAATCTGCTTCGTGAGCAACTGCTCTTTCTCTTTTTGGATATTCACTCTGTCTTCTTCAAATTTCACTTGGAGAGTGTCCTTCTCTTGTTGCGCAGCTCGACGTTGCTCGATGATTTCCCTCTGTGATTATTTTAAGGCATGGGTGGCTTGCGCTGTTTCTTCCTATGCCTTCCGAAGGTGTGCTTCGATTGTGTCAACAATCTTGCGGAGTTAAACTGGTTCATTTCCTTCTTCTGTTGTTCCTTCTGGCATGGGCGCAGAGGAGACTGCGCGGCTAGACTGGAGAGCTTGTTGTACTCCTTGGAGCTCGATCTCAATTCTATTGTACATTGTCTCTTGCTTAGCTTCTTTCTTTTCTACTATCTCTTCTATGTCTTCATTCATAGTTTCCATGAGAAAAGTGAAGTCATTTGGAGTGAGTGTGGTCTTCAGCGTAATCACGGGTGCTTTTGATTTCTTCCGAGAGGAAGGTTCAGGAGGCGAACCCTTCCTTTTCTTTATGATCTCTACTTCATCTCCTGGCCTCTGTTTAACTTCCTCTAAGTCTTCGCCATTACGTCCTTGCTCTGGTGTAACAGATGTGGTTCTTACAGATCTGTTGTTTACATCTTGGATTTCCTCATCCTTCTTTGCCTACTTTGTTTTCTTTGTCTTACTGGGCCCAGGTGTATTCTGCGCATCTTCTGGGCTGTCAATGTCAGACACTTCTGCGGGGTCTGCTGGAATAAGGAGGTCCGCTGACCATTCTTTGGTGATTTCCTCTAGGTCTTCTTCTGTTAGCTTATAATAAGACTGAAGTTGTTCCTTGTTCTCATCAGTGCGTGTTGTAATATATATAAAATGGCAGTCTGAACTGAACTTTATCAAAGGTCGAAACCTGTGTAAAGTACTCGGGGTCATGCGAGGCTCGGACTGGATGGCGAGCTTCAACTGGGTGTAGTAGGTATGAAATATGGCCTTGGATTTCCACTGCTTGTTCATGTCATTCGAGTACCACAGTGTACTGAACTTCACAGCCAGTGGTTCAAAGGAGTCAATGTCAGGGAAGGCTGCCCCTTCCGGTAGCTCCCATGCAATGAAAGCTATAAGTATCAAGAGCCAGCTAAAATGAAATTCATGCCCCTGATCCCGAGCTTCTCTGCAGTAAATCTCCAATTGATTCACCAGGTACTTCACCCAGTTCATCTGTAGTCCCTCTGCGCACTTCCCTACAAGGTCGACTACAAAGATGGATACTTGCGTGGGTCGATTCTTGCATACCAACTTCCCTGTGATCGGTTGACAGGTGAGGCACACTACGCCACTTTCAATAGAATCTACCTTGTAGCCTCGCGCACCTTTCTCAACATCGCCATAGGCTTCTTTGATCTTCTGAGCAAGAGCGCGATCCGTGGTCTTTCCAGGATAGTAATCGCGGGGATCAGGGCCCTGCATGCTAAGCTCAGTGATCTGGTTGATCAACACTGGATCAACTGTTATGTGATGGTTCAACCATAAGTATCCTCCATGATAACTTGCCAGCAACAACTTCACATAAGCATTCACCTCCTGGTGTCTTTCGAAGTGTGGTATCTTCATAACGCTGAGCAGAGTAGACTGCGCGAGGTTCATCGTCCATTGCTAAGGGACGATCTTCGAATTCTTTCCATTGGTTTTGATTATGTACTTGTACAGGAAAAGTATGATGTAAAATTTACAATCCCCCGGGTTGAAGTCACTAAACTTCAATGTTGCGATCTTGTCGTTATCTGCGTGAACTGTGTGTACTCCTTTCGACAGGTACACAATGACTAGAGTGTACTCAAAGTCTCTAGGCACACTATCTCTATTGATCACACCGCTCAGAGGTGGTATGTAAGCAGGTAGGATGGATGGAACCAACTTCGCGTTGGCCATATCGTCTTTATGTTTGGTTCCTCTTTTTGTGCTAGCTCAGGATGTTCCTTCTTGAGCAGTCGATTGGGAGGCTTGCACTCTTCTCGTCGATGAGGCCTACAAACCTATAGACAATCCTCTCTCCAACATGACTCTCTCGGCTCTGAGGCTAGCGAGTACCTCTCTTACAGATTCTTCAGCTGTGCTAACTTCATCGAACATATACGCTCATGATAAATAGCTCGGGTTCTAAAAGTAATGTAGGTACTGTAGTAAGGTAGAGAGTAAGGGCGGAGTAATCACTGTTCACAATTCAGGTAGTCTGCGGACTCAAATTCATGATTAGAAAAAGTGTCTTCCATGCATGGCGCGATGGATTAAGTAAGTAACTCTATAACGAATCATTTGCAATGGATATGGGGCTTCCTTAACTCTCATTTTGTCTGTTATGGAATGGTCTAATGGTCTGGTGATGAGCCATCAATGCTTTTCGATCCGTTCAGAGTGGCAGTCGAATGGATATATCAGCCTCCAACGGCTATATTGCTTCGCCATGGTGAAGTGACCCATGTCGTTGTTCTGATATCTTGACGAAGTTCTAATTTTGCAAAGTTTCTTTCAGAGAGGTTCCCTCTGGAACCCTCTATAGCCTGTCGATCTGAGCTTTCTTTTTACTTAGATTTCTATACTTCTTTCCCATGAGCTTCATCTCGATAGTTCTTTTCTCATTCTGATTCGTATTTTCCTTGAGCATAGTCACTTCGCGCTGCTGAGGTTCTTTCCCAAGACTCAGGAGAACTACTTCATCTATATATGGTACAGATACTCCAATCTTCTGTGAGTCCCCTAATTCTTTGACATTTGAGCTTCTAGTGTCAAATAGCTTTGATTTATTCTCATGTTCCTTAATCAACTGTGCGATCCTTCTGGTCATGAAATCTTTTAGCTCTTGTCTCTGTTGTTGAATACCTTTTCTTCTTACTTCTTTTTGGCTTGATCTCTCTCAATACAAGGTTTGCAAAGTAACATAGTGAATGAGGCGCCGTCCTCAATAAATATTATAATCTCAAAATCTTCTTCTGTCGAAGTTCCATTGACAGTCATAGGTATCTGAGTGAGTTTTCCACATAACATCATCAGTTTTCCTCTGAATAGTCCTATTCCTCCCAGTGAAGGAATCATGGCAGGCTTCCCTATAGCTTCCCAATTTCTTTCTGGCATAATGTTCAATTGTGTTTCTTCATCAAGAATACAATCAATGTCAAAGTCCCCTAGTCTTGCTTTGACTTGTTCCTTTTCTTTGAAGATCTTTGGTAATCGGACATCTTTATGTTCCTTCAGGGTTTCTTTCATTTGTATTAATACTTTCTCTGATTATTTCTGGGGCTGTCCTATGGTTTTCTTCATGCAAATTCATTCTTTCAAGCTTAGCAATCATTGTAGGGAAATCCAATACTTCATGGTACAAATCTTTGCAACAGAGACAACTGGGTTTTCCACCAGGGCATTCCTTAGCTAGATGTCCTGGTTTTCTGCAGCTGTAACATAGGGTCAGTCCTCTCTTTCTCTTAAATGATCCCCAACTTCTTCTGTACTACACACTAGGATCATGGTAGCTAGCCTGCAAAAAATTCTTTCTAGGATCCTGCGTCCATTTGTTAGTCCAAACATTCTTTCTATGCATAAGTATAACATATCTATCATTATGCTTATTAGATCTATTCATATCAAACTTTCTTTCATCTATTAATGCCCTAGGTTTTAAGCTAGGACCGAATCTATCAAACATACCTAGATCCATGTTCTAGAAACAAAATTTTTTCGCTTATCTTACTTCTACAGAGAACAAAGCTTCCAGATCTAAGAACTTTTAACTATTCTTACCTTCATTAGAGCACAAGGCTTACAGATTTTACCTCTTTTCTACATATCTGACCTCTTTCTTTCAAAAATTCCCACTTTTACTTTTCTTAGAGCACAAAGCGTTCAAATCTCTCTTCTTTTCTTCTGATCTGATCTTCCTTTCTTCAGATTTGACCTTATTCCTGGCACAAAGCTTCACAGGTCGAGTAAAAAGCTACGCACTAGGGAAACAAATCTACGCACAGAGCTTTCTTTTGCACAAAGTTTCTTCTTTCTCAGTTTCCAGTAATCACAGTTTCAGGTCTCGACAACAGAACCATTTGTTGGCACAGGGGCAGACCCAGGGTTCAACGCTCAAGAGCACACCAACAAAGCCCTAACTATCGACCCTTTCAGCAACACCTGCGAAGCAGATGAAGTCTCACTCGAGATAGAGGCAGGGGTGGTTGCAATACTCAAGTGTCTACAACCTTAGGTGGGACACAGATATGTGATTATATCTTTTACATGGCATTTAACATAGATCATTCATCAATATTTAACCCTTATTATACTTCGTAGACAACACAAAGCTTCACGGTGAATACTTAGATTTACAATGTTTCAACACTTAAGCATAGTAACCTAGATCATATCCAGTAGATCAACACTAAGCATCCTGATACACATCAGATCTAACAATTATATATATCTAATAAGCACAAAGCATAAGTGGATATATCAAAACACATAGCATAAGAAAAGATAAACACATTGAACC
>CBVK0100178457.1:9548-20534 GCA_900067695.1 Picea abies
ACAATGGATCCTATTATGGAAGGGATCCTCTCCTGTTCACTTGCCTCTTCGAGGGGGCATCCTCCTATTGAGCTACCCTTCCAATTACACTAATTCTTTTCATGTCTCATTACATTACTTGAACCCCTTTATATAATGTTACCATCACCTAAGAAAATTCTAGAGGAGGAATCTTCTAGAAGTAGAACCTTCTAAGAAGTCCTCATACATTTATTATATCTAATTACCCATTTATTATATCTAACTACTATAGTGGGCCTTATTTAATAATATAGTGGACCTTGTCCACCTTACATTGAATGACCTTCACTGTTATCACTATGGGCCCTCTGGGCCCCCCCACTACCTCTCTAGCTACCTTACACTTTACTTGTGCTTTATGAAGGAATGCTAGATCTAACTCATTTCTATGTGCTAAGTGGTTGAAGTACTTAATCTCTACTATTACTGTGTCGATCTATGTTAGGGTTTATTATGCGATGTTAATAAAATCTAATGAACCAAGGCATATCGTCTTATAAGTGTTGTTATAATTCTCTATGTAGATATGTGTCCCATCTTGGTTACAAACACTTGAGTCCTGTAACCCCCCCTGCCTCTATCTCGGGTGAGACTTCGCCTTCTTTGTAGGTGCTACTGAAAGGGCCAGTAGTTAGGGTTTTGTTGGTGTGTTGTAGAAGATTTGAACCCTGGGTCGGTCCCTGTGCCAACAAATGGTTCCGTTGTCGGAACTTGAAACTATGATTGATGGGAATTGAAGTAAAGAAAAGAGAAGCTCTGTGCATAGATCTATTGCTATAGTGCACAGTACTCTACTTGACTTGTGAAACTCTATGCTAAGAAAGAAACCCGATCTTAAGAAAAGAGGTAAATCTTTGTGCTTTGATAGAGAAATATAAGTGAAATTTTTTGTTTTGAAAGAATGAATTTAGGTATGTTTAATAGATTATGTCCTAATATGAAAGATAGGGTGTATTTGGAAGAAAGAGTTGATCTAAGTAAGGCTAATAGAAATGAAGAAATATATGTTATTCCTATGCATAGAAAGAATTTTTGGACTAATAAGTGGATGCAGGAACCTAGATAGAATTTTTGCAGATTGCAGGTCTATCACTGTGATCCCAGTGCACAGTACAAGAGAAGTTGGGGAACATATAAGAGGAAAAGAGGATTAACACTGTGTTATAACTGTATAAGACCGGGACATCTTGCTAAGGAATGCCCTAGTATAGGTCCTATTTGTCTTTGTTGTAAATTTGTTGGTCATGAGGTTGAGGATTGTCCAAGGATGATTGCTAAAGTTAAAAGGATGGACATGATATAAGAAAAAAAAAGTATAGAGACTAAGAACATTTTAGAGAACCAGAAAGAGAACTGATCAGAGGAAGTTCAGACTACATTACTACAGTTGAAAGAAATGATGGATGTTCATAAAGATATTAGCTTACCAGAGATCATGAAAGAAAAACAACACTTAAGTACAAGAATAGAAGAATTTGACGTAGACTGTGTCTTGTATGAAGAAACACCAATGAATATTATGACAGAGGATACTTAGGAAATTTTGGGAAATCCTGCTATGGTATCTTCACTGGGAAGGATAGGATTGTTCTAGGGAAAGATGATAACCTTATGTGTTAGAGTTACTCATGTACCTATGATTATTCATGGAACATTGACTGAAGAAGAATTTTAACTCATTAAACTTGTTGAGAACAACACCCCTTTCCCATTTTTCTTAGGAAAGACTTGGGTTGAGAAAGATTAGATCAGAAGGAAAGACGAGGAAGAAGCTATAGAAAAGAAAAATCAAGAAATAAGGGATTCCATAGCTAGAAAAATAAATCGACTAATGGAAGAACGAGAAGTTAAGTCGAAGCAATAGAAAGAAAGAGAATTAGCTATCAAAGTTGAAATATCCCAAGAATATTTGAAGGATCTATCCATGCAATAAAGAAGAATACCCACCCTAGAATTAATAAAAGAAGAGGTACTAACTTTGAACCCTTCGAGAGAAAATCATCAGACCGAAGTCACTTCACTAAGAGAAGATAAGAATAAGAATGGAAAGATAATTCCAACAAATATTAGAGAGACTCAGATTATAGGGAAGAAGGCAAGGAATATCAATAAAAATAAATCCAAGTTAGAAAAATGACAAGAATCTATAGAGAACATATGGAAGACTTCATAGACTAGACCCTCGCAGGAGGCAGGTTCATAGGATTTGAACCTCGCCAGAATATCAAGACCATGCAGAATGGGAATTCTCCCTGGCGAAGCTATATGAATGTTGGAGGTGCCCCGACCATTAGAAAAACCCTTTGAAATGGATAAGAAACACAATTATGGGCAGATAGACCACCATTGGGACATTGAGACCGTGCCATAACAGACATATTCACATTGATGGAAGTATCCCTACCCATTGGAAGAGTCGATTATGATGCTCGCTTATTTAATCCATCAGACACTTTTCCAGGACCACTTTTTTCCACCTGTGATTAACTGAGCTAACAGAGAGTTGATTGTTTTTCGAGCTATGATTAAAAATCTAGACGTCATTGTCCATTTGTCCACTTATCCATTCTCCTACCCCGACCTATCCATTTTACAGTGAGAATGTTGAGCGAACCCACTTAGTTAGAAAATTTTGTCGAGGAGGTTCTAAAAAAGTTCATGGATGATAGAGCTATGTCCGAAGGAGTACATAAGTTGTCAACTAGGGGATTGCAGGATTCCCCTTTTACTGGACATCATTATGGCCGTGTTAACCCTACGAGTGAGAAACAAAGTAAGCATCTCAGAGTTATGGTGAATGTGAAGCAGATCGCATTGATCTTACTAGATTATATCCCATCATTGGCTGGCATGGTTAACCGTGAAAACATCCCACGAGACTATGAATACATTTTGATCACCACGTACATCCCAAAAGGAATACGCGTTGTTGGGAACTAGTTAGGACAGATCGCACTACTAAAGAACAATGAATTTAACTTGGGGAATAGAAATAACTACGCTATGCTTTCACCCCACAGATAGTTGACGAAGAAAACTGGGAAGAATCCTTGCCTGGTCTCTCAACCTTGGATTAAGGAGCTCGGAAAGTCCACTATATTCAACGTGATGAAGATTCCCCATTTTGGCCATCATCAAGAGGTTAACGTTTGTGTTAAAATCCTCTCGTCATGCTACCATGGAAGATACCTATGGCTCTACTGGAAGATTACTATGGATCCGATGTTGATCCACTTGATTACTGTGTTAAGCATGAAGGGAACTGACCCTTAGCATTTTTACCCAGGGAAGGCCTCATATCACTCCCTGACACAATGCATCAAGGAGGCTTATGGTGAAGTCGAAAAGGGAAAGTGAGGATAGAAGGTAGCCTCTATCCAGGACAGTGAAATGCACCTATCTTGCCAACTCATAGCTAGCAATATCATATGAAAGAATATCCCCACATAGGTCACTGGGTTTGTGGTAGACCTCACAGAAAAATGCGTCGAAGGAATGCAGATGAATTGGGTGAGTTACCTCATCAATGAGATCGAGAAAGAATTTTTTGAAGCTCAAGATCAGGGATATGAGTTCCACTTTAGTTTCCTTCTCATGTTGATTTCATTTGTCACTTGGCAAATGCCATAAGGAGCCACCTTCTTAGAGATCGAACCATCATAGTCGTTGGCCGCCAGGTTTTCTACCTTGTGTTACACCAACGACATGTCGAAGCAATGGTAGTTAAACGTTGTGTTCCATGTGTACTATCAACAACTAAAGGTTTCCATTGAAGAATTTTTCACGCATGACACCACACACCTTGCACTAGTACAAACCGATAGCTAAGTTCCGCTTATATCGACACTTTATCTATATCACTGTGCAAAGAGACGAGAGTAAGGAAGAGTTACAGTCCTATTACAGATTGACAGATGAGGACATGGAGCAGATCATGAAGGAGTGGATGGAGGAGTTCCCTGTACGGGTTGAAGATGTAGAACTCTTTGACATTGACATCATAGGAATCCCCCTCGTCCCCCGGGTTGAGTATGCAGGAAAGTCTAGTGCGAAGAAGAAGAAGGAAAAGGAGGAAGTCTAGAATATAGATACTAGGGAGGAGGACACTTATTTTGAAGGAGATGGATATGGATTGCTAGGAGGAGGAGACAAAGTAAATGGACAAGGAGGAGGGAATGAAGGAGAAAAGAAAGAAGAAGGATAAGCCACACCGTCGAAATATCCCCTTACTGAAACAATAAAACCATAGAAGAAGAAGGTTTCCCTACAGAAACCTTCAACAATAAAGAAGATGAGGGCTAGAAAGCCCCAGCTAGAGGCCACACTCATGGAGGACGACATCAGTCTAGTCCGCGGAGCCATGGAGGATGCATCTGAGGATATCTTGTAAAGATATGGAGTGAATCAGGAAGAGATGTATGGAAGGCTTGAGAAGGAATTTAAGGAAATGCAACAGACTATTTGATCTATTCTTGTAGTGCCTACTGCGCCCTCTTTGTCACAATTTATAGAATTGGGAGATGATCTCACCCAATTAAGAATACTTGCAGATGCGACAAAGGCTTGAATTCATAAAGTCTAGGAAGAAAAGGAGAAGGCTACATAAGCCTTGAAAAAAGAGAAAGAGGAAGTTTTAGAGAAACTCCGAGTTGCGTAGTTCTGTGTAACCACCTATTAAAATGAGAGAGATGTGTTTCAGACAATTCTCAAGGAGGAAAAAGAGAAGATATAGAGAGAAAAGGACGAACTACTCGTAGAGAAAACTACATTCAAAGAAGCGGTGAATAAAGCACTTCACTCTGTGCTAGGCTTGGCAAAGGGGGAACATGAGTTGGTCGAGGTTCAAGTGGTGAAGCTCGCTAAGGCCATCCAATAGTTTCAAAAAAGAATAATGGAATTCGAGATCCAAGCAGTACCAATCACTCTGCATGAGGTGCACAACTAGAGGGAGGAAGCCGCTAAGAGCGTAGTTGGAAGGATCATAGCCCTCACCTCATAATGCAAACAATTGAGCAATTGAAGCATGTATAATTACGAATTCCTCACAGAATATCCAGAGCTAATGAAACTAGAAGTGTAGTTACAGGAGGCACAACAACAGACACTGTTAGTACAGGTGCAAATGAAGCTACTCACTACGGTAGAAAGAATGAAGAGATCTCAGGAACAACACACAGTACAACAGATTATTGCAATCTAGGGAAGAGTAATGGAAGTCACGCAGACACTAGAACCTGTGTAGGATGAAGCCTGCAAGGTGTTTGAAGAAATTGAGGGACAAGGAACACAACTGGACCAAGTGGTTGTGACAGCGGGACAACACCTAGAAGGGCATGTTACAGAGCAGCAAGTTGAGGCAGCTCACTGAACAGGAGGCTCAGGTGAAGTAGCAAGTTGAGGCAGCTCGATTGAAGCTCGAGTCCTTCAAAGAAGCTTTTCCCATACCTGAGTGACTCGGGACGAGTCATAGGTGAGTGTTGGGGGCCTGTTGGCCCTCGACCAAGTTTTGAGGAAATCTTAGTCAGGTTTGACCATGTTTTGGACTTCGATGTAATGATAGAGGAAGACACTTGCAAGTGGAGTTGAGATCATGGATCTCACTTATTTTGCAGGCTATGTGGACCCAACAAGGGGTTTCTTAGGGTTTGTTTAATGGGTTATGGGATGTTGGCCCAGGGGTTTACCCCTGTTTAGGCCGTTTTGTAAAGGATTGTAAAAGTATAAATAAGTAAGATTATAAGGTATAAGTAGTCAAAAAAGTGATGTAAGAGACTTAGAGAGTGAATTATAAGTGGCTAAGTGAAATTAGTTCAGTGTGCTTTGTGCAACATAATGTGTATGTAAGGTTTTGTGTTTAATAGAGGAGTTGGCTCTGTGCCTTGACCTCATTTTGGGAAGGAGGATCTAGTGCTCAGTGTGAAGATATCATATCCTATGTGAAGCTCGGATCTGTCGCTCAGTGCAGAGGAACAAAATAATGTAAGATATTGAATAATAATAAAGAAGAAGAAGCAGTTGGTGGACGTATCCCCACATTGGGGTGAACCATGTATATCTTGTTCCATTAGTGTGATTTGTGCTATGTTTTGTTAGTCCTTTATCTTCTTAGTGTTTTGTTATTATGTATGATGGATAGATTTGATGTTGCTTAATGATTTACTTTGTGATTTATGAAGGAATTCTAGATATAACTCATTGCTATGTGCTAAGTGGTTGAAGTACTTAATCTCTACTGTTAATGTGTCGATCTATGATAGGGTTTGTTCTACGATGTTAATAAAAGTTAATGAACTAATGCATATCATCTTCTAAGTGTTTTTAGAATTCTCTGTGAAGTTTTATAATCACAGATCTATGTCCCATCTTGGTTACAGACACTTAAGTCATGTAATCCCCCCTACCGCTACCTCAGGTGAGACTTCTCCTGCTTCGCATGTGTTCCCGAAAGGGATGGTAGTTAGGGTTTTTTTGGTATGTTATTGAAGCATTGAACCCTGGGTCTTTGTAACGTCCCCGACCATCATCCCATTGGCCGGGCCAACACTACTATGAAGAAGCAACACTTCAATCTCATACTTAATTAATAACATGCATTTAAATCAAATTAAGCACATTTAACTCAGAGTAAGCACAAGATTATTGCTAACATAAATAATTCCTGGCATTAATAATAATTCATATGCACAACAGAATACATGATACATATAAGCATCACAGACATGCAAAACATAATATTATGCATAAGATGATACTTATCTTCAAACTGTCACACACCACCAAATGTGTGTATACCTTCAACGAACCTCCCAGCCTTAGACCACGCTGCTCATCACTCTTAGCAGTAGGTCACCCCTGAGTTGGGACTAAGCTCCACCGAGTAAGGAATCCTAGGCTAGGCTGAGGTTATAGGGAAAACTGCACAAAATAACTGAAAGGTTTCTTCCCAGGATGCCTTCTTACACCCACTACTCACGGACTCTCATTCCCTACATGCCTGTTCCACCCGGGAGTATAGACCTTCACAAGCACAGTCCATCAGTGCTTCACCTCCCTCTCTGGGTCTCAACAACATCCCAGATTAGGAATTCATATAGCTTCGTAGCTGGTGTTGGACTCTCTCTGGAAGAATATGGCTTCCCAACAAACTCCTTCACCTAGAAATAGCTTCTCACGGGCCTGACAAACTACCTCTTCAACTAAGGGCCTTAAAACCCAGTTCTTCAGCCCCTTTCGACTCAATTTCTGCACGTTGAGGATAACCACAACACACCCCCAGTCAAGAAAATAGAAAGAAACAACCTACAGACAGATCGGGTGTGGATTCAGCTCTACAATGGCAGATAGACTTGGTTCTTGAACTCACAAGTCAACGTTCCCCTCCTAACCAGTTCTCTCAACAATGCATAGGTATGTCAAGGGTAGATGCAGACCAATAATAGAGTCACACAGATGATGTTTTGGTCTTTAGGAAGACGTCTCAATTTTCTGGTTCTCAGAGCTACGTGAGGGTATCCGAAATCAGACGCAAAGGATGATGGAATGAGGAGCGACCCCCTCCATGATTGACTTCTGCAGTTTTTAACTACATGTGCCTGGGTCGACACATGTCACCCATGAATATGCATGCACTCCATCAGCATGCGTTCCTCTCCAGGAACTTAGGAAAAAACATATATTTCACATGGCTTTTGGAATAATATTAAAATATTATTCCCAAGGACTTAAGCCCCTAGGCTCAACACTTAGCCTCTCTTTCCAACCTTCCAGCCCCCAATCCCTTACCCACTCTATGGAAGTTTAGGCCCCCATCACTCATTCATTGTGGTCAGTCTGGATGCAGCGATGTTTATATTTTTATTAATGTTCCATATGATTACATATACAAAAGCAGGCTCTCGGCCTTAACTCTTAGTCTCTCCAGCCTAATAACACATAATCCCACCAACTTATATAAACTTGGCTCACCAACCTATAAAACATAATTACAATTCATAATGCAAGATTTATACTCCATAGACATGATTTACAAAAAGGCTCGGCCTTGGGGACATTACAATACCCTCCCCTTATTTTTTTCACTGTCCTCAGTGCAACTTTCCACTGCATCTGTAATATTTTCAAAATTTTCAAAAAGATACGGGCACTCTACCTGCATAACATATTCATGCTCCCATGTCACATCCTCAGGACCGTACCAGGTCCACTGGACCTTTACAATCCCTATAGCTCGATTCCAGAGCTGTTTGTTTTTCCTTTCCAATATGCACACATGATGCACTTGCAGGACACCTTCTTGTTCCACCTAAATAACATTCCAATTGATAACATGATTAGCATCCGGTATATATTTCTTAAGCAATGAAACATGAAACACATTATGTACAGTCATGGATGCAGGTAATGCAAGCATATATGCAACTGGCCCAATCCTTTCCAGGATTTCAAATGGCCCACAAAATCTGGCTACCAACTTGGCGCAACTTCCCATCTTCAGGGAACTCTTGTTAGCTTTCACTTTTAGGAAAACATGATCACCCACTTTGAACTCTCTGTGGGTTCTGTTCATATCAGCATAAATTTTCTTTCTGTCCTAGGAAGCTTTCAAATTCTGCTTAATTTTTAACATTTGGTCCTCCATCTCCTTGAGCAACTCTGGCCCAACTACTGTTCTATCAGCTGGATTATCCTAGCTCACTGGAGTATTGCACTTTCTTCCATAAAGTGCTTCAAATGGTCTCATCTTCAACGATGCATGATACCCATTGTTGTAGGTGAATTCTACCAAGTGCATGTAGTCTTCCCATCTTGATGGTTTGTCCATCACATACATTCTCAGTATGTCTTCTATTACTCTGTTCACCCTCTCTGTCTGTCCATCAGAATCAGGATGATAAGTTGTACTAAAGTTTAGATTTGTTCTGAATCCTTTGAACAATCCTTTCCAAAAATTCGAGGTGAATTTCGGGTCTCTGTCGGACACAATTGTTTTAGGAATTCCGTGCAATCATGCCACTTCCTTTATGAAAATATCAACAACATCTGCTACCTTGTGAGTAGTTTTCAATGGAATAAAGTGGGTAGCTTTTGTAATCTTATCCACCACCACCATGATTAAATCATGTAGCTTGGTTTTTCTAGGCAATCCCGTAATAAAATCCATCGTTACTACTTCCCACTTCCACTCAGGAATGGGTAAAGGTTGCAGCAACCCTGCTGGGTGCCTATGCTCATCTTTAACTTTCTTTCACTCCATATATCTGGTGATGTATTCAACGATCTCTCTCTTCATACCCGACCAAAAATAATGGCTCTTGATCGATGCTACTATTTTCTGATATCTAGGGTGCCCTGCATAAGGCACATTATGCATCTCCTGCAAAATCATTTGTTTCAAGCACTAGACATTAGGTACAAAAATTTTGTTCTTGTACAGCAGTATTCCATCTGTTCCCAAATTATAAATTTCCATCTTCTGTGGAATCTTACCTTGCTGTAGCTTGGCTACCAATTCTCTGTACTGCAGATCTTCATTTTCAACCTCCAGAATTATTTTTTTAATATCAGTCTGATACATGCTAATGGTTGTAGCATGTAATTCATGCACCCTCCTGTTGAGTGCATCAACCACTCCTTTCCTTTGACATGATTGATCTCAAAGTCGTACTCACACATAAATTCCAGCCACCTACTTTGTCTAGAGTTTAAGGTTGGCTGATCAAACAAATATTTTAGATCATTATGCTTTGTTTTGAGTTCAAACCTCTTTCCCATGAGGTAATGTCTCCATTTCCTCAAAGCGTGAACGATTGCTGCCAACTCCAAATCATGAGTGGCATAATTCTTTTCATTCTCTTTCAACTTCCTGGACTCATAACAGATTACAAATCCATTTTGACTAAGAAATCCTCTGAACCCTTCTTTACATGCATCTGTGCACACCACAAAATCCACATTTGGATCTGTAATCCTAAATATTGGAGCACTGGTTAACAACTGCTTCAATCACTGGAAACTTTTCTCACACTCTTTAGTCCACTAAAACTTTTTCTCCTTCCTTTGCAAGGAAGTGATAGGGTAAGCTATCTTTGAGAACCCTGTGATAAACCTTCTATAATATCCCACTAGACCCATAAAGGATCTAACTTCTGCCACATTCCTTGGTGCTGACCATTCTTTGATGGCCTCAACCTTCTCAAGATCCATGATGATCCCTTCTTCTGAAATAGTGTGCCCCAAGTAATGGATCTGCCTTTGATAAAATGAGCATTTGCTCAACTTGAAATACAAATCGTGTTCTCTCAACACTTACAACACCATCCTCAAGTGTTGTTCATGCTCTTCCTATGACTTGGAATACACCAAAATGTCATTCAGGAAGACTATGACAAACTTGTCTAGATAGTCCCTGAATACACCATTCATCAAGCACATAAAAACAACAGGTGTGTTCGACAGCCCAAACGGTACCACTATGAACTTGTAATGACAATACCTTATTCTAAAGGTAGTCTTGTTGATGTCTTCATCCTTTATTCTTACCTGGTGATATCCCGATCTGAGATCTATCTTCGAAAATATTTTCGCACCTTTCAACTAATCGAAAAGATCATCGATCCTCGACAGAGGATACTTGTTCTTGATAGTTACTTTGTTCAACTGTCTGAAATCATTGCACAGCCTCAACGCCCTATCTTTTTTCTTCAAAAACAGGACTGGGGCACCCTAAGGTAACACGCTTGGGCAAATGTACTCCTTCTTTAGAATCTCTTCAAGATGCAATTGCAACTCTTTCATCTCTGGCGTACTCATTCTATAAGGAGCTTTCGACACTGGAGCTTCTCCAGGCATCAAATTTATAGAGAAATCGATGTCTCTCTTTGATCCAGATGGATATCAGTGGCCACCCACCTTTTCCAAATGGTTCAAAAGAGTTTTCTGGCAATTTTGGCAATTTACTATTTTTAG
>CBVK0100178458.1:0-16482 GCA_900067695.1 Picea abies
CTAGGACTTTTGGCATTCCCATTTATTGTAAAAAGGCCTTCAGAGCCTCATTGTAATCATCTTCTTGTGAATGCGAGCAGCCACCACATCTCTTCTTAGAGATAAGCTGCCACCATTCTAGTGAGTCTTTCGCTCTGTATTTTTATAGTCTCTATACATTTCTTTGATTAATAGAAATCATGTATTACTACATATCTATGTTTATGCTTGCATCTCTGATACAATTCTGTTATATTATTGAATATCTGCAATATCTCTATGCATTTCTTTATTATATCTCTGCTCTCATTTCGTGCCAAAAATAATCTGGATCACTCTTCGGAGGTAGTATGGGTACCTTCTAAAATACGTCTTCAAATTCTGTTAGTACCACATGGTCTCCAATATTTGAGACTTCATCTCTAGATGCTTCGTCCACATGGGCTACAAACAATTGATAGCCTTTCATGTAGCACTTTTTCAACTGCATTGCTGAGATTTCTCTAACAACCACAGCTCTGGGAATTCCTTGGACTATTTTCTGATTCTCCTCCTCATCCAGGCATGTAAATTCCTTGTTACAATAGTCCAGGAGGGCATGGTGCTGGTCCAACCAGTCCATCCCAATTAAACAGTCATAAGAGCCTAAAGGTAGAATATTCAATTCAACCTTCATGCTCAATCTCTTCATGTCCACAGGACAGTACTTAACCAACTTAGTGACTTTCCTCTTGGTTTCTGTAGCCAACTGCACTAACCAAGACTTTGCATGTTTGCTTCTTGATAAATGCAAACTTTCCACCACCCTAGGATCTACATAAATATGGCTAGCCCCTGAATCAATTAAAATAATAAATGTTTTGTTGTTAATTGTAGCTTCCACTTCAATCATGTGCAACTGAAATTCAACTTTCTTGTTGTCTAGGGCCGCATAGATCCTTGGCATTATACTACCCATGTCCTCCACTATTTCAACTTGTTGAACATTATGGACACCTCTTGCTTTTCCATTTTTATGGGGACAATCTCTATACTTGTGGTTCTCTTTACAGCCCCAACACTGAATGGGCTTCTGTCTCAGCCTTTGTTCCCCCACTTCAACCATTCTTGGCTCTCTAAATGATGGATGTCCTTGAGGACTATTTCTGAAAAAGGGAGGTTTGTTTCCCTTCTACCTCTGTTCTTTCTTAAAATTCTTCTAGTCATCCCAAGCCTTCCAAAAGGTAGGCTTTTCTTTTTACTGTTCATATAAGAATTTCTCTCTTCTTATTGTTTCTTCCATAGTCTTAGGATCATCATACTGAATATTGTCACCAATGGGAGTTGTCAGTCCACTCAGATACCTATGAATCTTGATAGCCTCATGTTTGATGAATGGAACATACTTCAGTAATTCCAAAAACCTTCATTCGTATTCATCAATGGTCATGCTACCCAACTTGAGTTTGAAGAACTCCTTCATCTTTCTGTCATAGTATATTTTAGTCAGGTATTTCCTCTCAAAATACCTCTTGAATTCCTTCCATTTTATATCTTTCTCTCGAACGTGCTGCACCTGCACAAGCTGATCCCACCACATGGATGCTTTTCCTTTTAGTTGATACATCACAATTCTTCCTTCTGCATGGGAGGAATAATTATGCAGTTGGAAATATTTCCTCATGCCAAGCAACCATGTTTCGACATCTTCCTCTTTCTTATGTTCTCCATCAAACGTAGGAGGCTTAATCTTATTCATCTCCCCTTTCAATTCATCCACTCCAGATATTTGGTGTTTTCTGCTAGGGGATGGGTTTGAACTACTATGTGCTTCCTTACCGAAATTCTTTGGGGAGCGACGACAATGTCTGCTACCACTCGTCAATCTTCTTTTTCTCTTAGGGGTCCTGCGAATCCCTGTTTTTATTGTGTCACTCTCCTTTTCCAATTTATTTTCTATTGTTTCCAGACTCTTCAACATCCTTAAGTTGAATTCACCCTGTCTATCCCTGACTTTCATGAGCTTTCAGCTATTAGCTCAGTGAGCATGGGCCTCTTTCTACAATCTTTCAATGATTTTAATCATATGTCCTTCCTTATCCATCTCTTTTCCGTTCCCATTAGAGTTTGATCCTTCGACTCCCAAGTTGACATTCCTTCCTTCTCTTTCATCCTCTGAATTGGAGGCAATCCACACCTCTTCCATTCTCTGCTCTCAATGACAACCCTTTTCAGTTTTGGCACTTGCTAATATTTTGCAAACACACGTGCAGACAACAGGGATTTGTCAGGTTGTCATTCTTAGCAAATTAGACACATTCAAAACCATTTCGATTTAAGAAAACGCTTCAAATTCAAAAAATTTCTGAGATCTCCTCAGCTCTATAATTTTTGAGACTTCGGGACTTCGGGTTTCAGGGTTTTGGTCCTCGAGGCTCTCATACTCTCTTTTGGGGCTTCAAGTTTCGGGGTTTCAGGGTAGAGGATTTACTGAATTCATGTAATTCAGGTGGATCGGCGGTCCACATTTACCCAACATCCAACAGTTAAAATCCTCTACGGTTCTTCCGTCTTCGAATATTTCAGGACTTCGGGTTTCGGGGTTTCGGTCCACGAGGATCCAACAGTTAAAATCCTCTACGGTTCTTCCATCTTTGAAAATTTCAGTACTTCGGGTTTCACGGTTTCGGTCCACAAGGATCCAACAGTTAAAATCCTCTACGGTTCTTCCGTCTTCAAAAATTTTGGGACTTCGGGACTTCGGGTTTTTGGTCCACGAGGATCCAATAGTTAAAATCCTCTATGGTTCTTCCGTATTTGAAAATTTCGGGACTTCGGGACTTTGGGTTTTCGGTAACTGGGAGTTCATGATGCAGCGAATCCAAATCTCTTGTCGCTTCAATCCCCAAATTCCGATATGGAAATTCATGTATGAGATCCAACGATCCTCGATGATTTGAATCTAATGGTCCAGATCTTTTCGGAGTTCCGTGAACCAAGAGTTCACGATGCAGTGACTCCAAATCTCTTGTCGCTTCAATCACCGAATTCTAAAATTTTGATTTCCTTACCCTCCGGGCCCACAACACAATTGTCACCCACCAAGGTAGTGACACACTCAGGAAGGTCCACGTCACCTTTGGTGATGTCATTGGATCCCACCATTCTCACTTTTCTTCTAGACCCACTGGCATGGGGTACACATCCATGTGACCACGTCCATTCCAAGTGAAATCCAAGGGTCAGACGTTTCTCAGATCTACAACGTATATCCTTTTGGTGTTTCAGGGTTTTGTATACTAGGATTTCACGACTTGCAAAAATGAGGGGTCTTGCCCTTTGGTTTCCTGGGTGCCGAAACGCCGACCGACAACCACATGTCCCTCCGATGGACGGTCCTGATGAATTTGGGATTTTGCATACCGCGATTTCCACACTCCTGTGCAACTCCAAAGGGTTTTAAACCTTGTGTACATTCTCCATATTTGACAGTCATGAGGGTTCTCCTTTCCTCCCGAAGAGATCTTATGGCTCCAACACTTCTAGTGTGGAGTTCTCTCTATCCCTGTGGCCATATACCACACCGGCTACAGTTTTATAATACCACTACACCTTCTAATCTTTGTAACATGGTCAAGTATCTTGTTGACACTCATAAACATTCTAAGGTCTCAAATTAGTCCTCAAGACACACTTTCTTCTCAAAACCTCGGTCCAAAGACCACTTATCCAGCCCATCTAGGCTCAACGTTGAAACCAGGCTTTGATACCATACTGTAACGTCCCCGACCATCATCCCACTGGCCGGGCCAATGCTACTATGCAGAAGCAACACTTCATTCTCATACTTAATTAATAACATGCATTTAAATCAAATTCAACACATTTAACTCAGAGTAAGCACAAGATTACTGCTAACATAAATAATTCCCGACATTAACAATAATTCATATGCATAGTAGAATACATGATACATATAAGCATCACAGGCATGAAAAACATAATATTAAGCATAAGCTCATACTTATCTTGAAACTGTCACACACCACCAACTGCGTGTACACCTTCCATGAACCTCCCAGCCTTAGACCACACTGCTCATCACTCTAAGTATTAGGTCACCCCCGAGCTAGGACTAAGCTCCATCGGGTAAGGAATCTTAGGCTAGGCTGAGGTTACAGGGAAAACTTCACAAAAAAACTGGAAGGATTCTTCCCAGAATGCCTTCTTACGCCTACTACTCATAGAATCTCATTCCCCACATGCCTGTTTCGCCCAAGAGTATACACCTTCACAAGAATAGTCCATCAGTGCTTCACCTCCCTCTCTGGGTCTTGGCAACAGGACAAATCAGGAATTCTTAGAGCTCTGTAGCTAGTGTTGGACTCTCTCTGGAAGAATACGACTTCCCAACAGACTCCTTCACCTAGAAATAGCTTCTCATAGGCCTAAAACTCTACCTCTTCAACTAAGGGCCTTAAAACCCAGTTCTTCAGCCCCTTCCGACTCAATTCTCGCATAGTGAGGATAACCACAACACAACCCCACTCAGGAAAATAGAAAGCAACAACCTATAGAAAGATCGGGTACAGATTCATCTCTGCAATGGCAGATAGACTGGGTTCTTGAAATCACAAGTCGACTTTTCCCTCCTAACTAGTTCTCTCAATGGTTCATAGGTATTTTAAGGGAAGACATGGACCAATAATGGAATCAAATGGATGATTTTTTGGTCTTTATGAAGACTTCTCAGTTTTCTGGTTCTCAGAGCTGCATGAGGGTATCTGAAATCAGACGCAAAGGATGATGGAATGAGGAGTTACCCCCTCCATGAATGACTTTTGTAGTTTTTAACTACATGTGCCTAGGTCGACACATGTCATCCATGAAGCTGCATGCACTCCATCAGCATGCGTTCCTCTCTAGGAACTTAGGACAAAACATATATTTCACATGGCTTTTGGAATAATATTAAAATATTATTCGTAAGGACTTAAGCCCCTAGGCTCAACACTTAGCCTCTCTTTCCAACCTTTCAGCCCCCAATCCTTACCCACTCTGTGGAAGCTTAGTCCCCCATCACTCATTCATCATGGTCCGTCTGCACGCAATGGTGTTTATATTTTTATTAATGTTTTGCATGATTACATATACAAAAGCAGGCTCTCGGCCTTAACACTTAGGCTCTCCGGCCTAATAACACATAAGCTCACCAACTTATATAAACTTGGCTCACCATCCTATAAAACATAATTACAATTCATAATGCAAGATTTATACTTCATAGACATGATTTACAACAGGGTTTGACCTTGGGGACATTACAGTCTTCCCCCATGCCAACAAAATGTATTTAATATTATTATATTCCAGTTAGATAGTATGGATGTAAAAATCGATGACAAAGATAAGGCAATGACATTGTTGTGTTCTCTTCCCGAGTCTTTGGATAATTTAGTCACTTCCATTAGCTTTATTACAATTGATACTCTTGAATATATCTATGTTATGGGTTCTTTGTTGTTTGAGGAGGTGAGGAGGAAATATAATCTATAAACCTCCACACTAGAAGCTATGGTGGTTATAGGTCGATCCATAGAAAGAGGGGAGAAATCGAGAGGTACATCCAAATACAAGTCAAAGGGAAAGAAGATTAAGCTAAGGTGATGGTACTGTGGTAAATAAAGGCATCTCAAGAAGGATTTTTGGAAGAGACAAGAATCCAAGGAAGATTCCAGTAAGAAAGAAAATCCATTTGAGTCAAGTTTAGGTATGGTTGATGAAGTTTTATCCATTTATAATGTCTCTCATTGTCATGAATAATGGTTACTAGATTCTGGGGCTTCACATCACATGTGTCCACATAGGAGTTGGTTTTCTTCTTATCAATATGTTGACATTGGTACTATTCTCACCGGAAACAATGTTCCTTGTAAGTATGTTGGGGTTGGGAACATTAAGATTAAAATGTTTGGCAGTGTTGTTAGAACACTGACAGAGGTTAGACATGCACTTGAACTTAAAAAGAAATTAAAAGGAAATTAATTTCTTTGGTAGTTTTGGATTATGGAGGTTAGAGGTTTACAAGTCAAGGTGGAGCATTGAAAGTGTCCAAGGGCATCTTGGTTGTTATGAAAGCCATGAATATTGGAAACCTTTAGAAACTGGAAGAAAGCACTTAAGTAAATGAAGCATCAACGACATCAGGGGAAGAAAATGAACCTTCTTGTTTATGGCATCATTGATTGAGTCATATGAGTGAAAAATTATTAAAGGTATTGATAAACCACAAGTTACTTCTAGATTTGAAATCATTGAATTTGAATTTATGCAAACATTGTGTTTTCGGGAAGTAGTGTAGACAAAATTTTAAAATAGATAGTCATATAAGTAAATGCATTCTCAATTATATTCATTCAGATGTGTGGGGGCCATCCTCTATAGTTTCTTTTGGAGGATCATAATATTTTGTAACATTTATAGATGATTACTCTAGAAAGGTTTGGGTCTATGTTATAAAGAGAAAAACTGATGTGTTTAATGTATTTAAACATTTTAGAGTTTTGGTTGAAAAGGGAATTGGTAGGGAAATCAAGTGTTTGAGAAAAAATAATGGAGGTAATCTCAAATCCTTATAATTTGATAAATATTGCAAGGAATATGGGATTAGAAGGAATAAACCACGATATACACTCCTCAACAAAAGGGCGTGGCAGAATGCATGAAAAAGTATCTTCTAGACAAAGAAATGAGCATGCTTAGTAATGCCAATTTGCAACAAGAGTTGTGTGAAGAGGCAGTCACTACTGCTTTCTATTTGGTAAACCAATCACCCTTGGTTGCAATAGATTGTAAAATTCCCGAAGAGGTATGGAGAGGTCACCCTTTTGATCACTCAAATTTTAAAATCTTTGGTTGTGATGTTTATGCCCTTATTCCTAAAGATCAACGTTCAAAGTTAGACTCTAGATCAATGAATTACATTTTTGTTAGTTATGATGATGTCATTAAGGGATATAGATTGTGGGATCCTACTTCCCACAAAACCATCATTAGTAGAGATGTAGTGTTTGATGAATATTCTCTCATAAAATCATATGTTGAAAAGGTTGAAGTGAAATAAAAATAAGTACCACATCATATGGAAATTCAATTGGATACTCAACCATCTACAAAAACAAGGAATCAAGAAGAAGCTTCTAAAGAAGAAGAATATGTGGGAACACCACAGCCAACCCTGAGGAGATATAAATGGGATAGATTTCCTCCCAAGAGGTATGAAGATTATGTTTCATCTGCTGCATTGGTTACTAATGACGTGGAACCTTCTTGTTATTAGGAAGCAATGGATGAAGTTGAAAGTTCTAAATGGAAAATATCCATGGAAGAAGAAATGGATTCATTGAACAAGAACAAGACACGGGACGTGGTAGAACTCCCTCAGGACAAAAGTGTGGTTGGGTGTAATTGGGCCTACAAATTGAAGAAGGGCGTTGATGGAATAAATTAAAGATACAAAGCTATACTTTTTGCAAAAGGGTATTCCGAAATTGAAGGTATTGATTTCCATGAAATATTTTCACTAGTTGTTAGTGTTGTTTCTATTCATGCTATGTTATCACTAGTTTCTTTATCTAATCTTGAGTTGGAGCATTTAGATGTTAAAACAACCTTTTTGCATGGAGATTTGGATGAGGATATATATATGGAACAACCATAAGGTTTTTTTTCAAGATCGCAAGAGAAGATTTATTTGTAAGCTCAAGAAGTCATTGTATGGGATGAAGTAGTCTCTGAGGAAATGATACAAGAAGTTTTATTCCTTCATGGTGAGCCAAAATTTTACTAGAAGTGAGTATGATCATTGTTTTACCTTCAAAAATTTCAATGGAATATTCATTATCCTAGTGTTATATGTTGACTATATGCTTGTGGCAAGAAAAAACATGGTTGATATCAACAAGTTAGAGGCTCGGTTGGATAGGATTTTTTACATGAAGGATCTATGAGTAGAAAAATGAATTTTGTGCATGGAAATACACAGAGACGGGGAAATGGAAATATTTGGTTATCAAAACTAAAGTATGTGGAGAAAATACTCATGAAGTTTGACATGAATACTATGAAACCTATGAATGTCCCTTTGGCTTCCCATTTTAAGATTTCTTCATAAGTGTTCCCTAGTAGTAAAGAAGAAAGGGATTATATGTCTCTTTTACATTATGCAAATGCAATAGGATCTTTCATGTATGCAATGGTATGTACTAGACCATATATTTGACATGCACTTGGTTTTCTTAGTAGATACATGGAAAATCTAGGTAGATAATATTGGGAATCATTGAAATGGGTAATTCAATATCTAAGAGGCACAAGCAATTATTGCCTCATTTTTTATGATTGTAATGATACAGTTTGTTTTTATGTTGATTCATATTTTGCAGGTGATTTGGACAAGAAGAGGTCTACTTTAGGTTACATATTTAGCCTTGCAGGATGATCCATTAGTTGGATGGAAAAGATTCAATAAACAATTGCTTTGTCCACTACCGAGGAAAAATATATTGTTGTCTCACATGTATGCAAGGAGGCAATCTGATTAAAGGGTCTTTTGGGTGACCTTGGAAGGGTACAATACCATGTGTATATATTATGTGATAGTCAAAGTGCTATCCATTTTCCCACAAATCCATCTTATCACAACAAGACTAAGCATATTGATATTAAGTACCATTTTGTGAGACATGTTTGTGATGGAGGTTGAGTAGCTCTTAAGAAGGTCCATACCTAGAAAAATTTTGCAAACATTTTTACAAAACTAGTATTGTTAGAGAAGTTGTTGGGGAGTTTGGCTTTTCTTGGCTTGTAGAAAAGGGATCATTAAATTTATTGGGAAATATATGAAAACTATTGTCAAAGTGGAGGTTGTTGGATAGTGACAACTCATATCAACGATTTTAACTTGATGGTTTCAGATCGACGGTTACACTCTCTTCAGATTCCTCTATTACAAATACGGTTACCAAACAATTGGCGTTATGTCTCCCTGCATACACTAACTATATTCTGGTTAAATTGATAATCCCGTGAGGTGTTTAGTTAGTAGATTGTAATCATGTTTTCTTCGTTGTTTTTTTATTATAGAGAAATAAATATATATACCCCCTTATTATTATTGTTTTCTACTATGCGATTTGCTTCAAATTATTTCTCATTTAACTCGTTGTTTGCAGGTCATTTAAATTATTTGTTCTACAGACTCTTTAACACCGTTGTTGAAGGCTCTATGAACAACACCATAAACCAAATTGGTCTCAATAGATGTTAACCACCACCACCATCATCATCAATTTAAATTCAATTGATTAAATAAATTTATATTATACTTTTGCTTATTTTTAAATGAAATTTTAACTTAAATGATTTAAATTCATAAATTTTCAAAATTAATTTAAACAATTTTATTAAGTATATATTTTTAAATTATTAAAAGAAAATTTTATAAATAAATATAATTTATTTATTAATGATTATTTTCAAATAAATTATTTTTGGTAAATTAAATTAAATTAATGAACAATTTCTTAATAATTTAAATTTGATTTAAGTATGTAGTTTCATCTTTTCATGCTTAATAATTGAATCAATTGAAGACAAATTAGTTAATATTTTCCTCACCGACAAATTTTATTGATGAATGCAACTTTATTAAATCTACCAACGTCACTTATTTTTAGTTGAACAAGTGTTGCATGGAAGCATAGTCCCTGCTAGGTTGAATTGGGAATAAATGCACAGGGATGGGGAAAACGTAGCAGAGGCAGATGGAAACTGCAGTGGAGATGTGGCAAGAAGCATAAAGCATAGGTGGTATCCATGAAGTAAATAACACGTGGCCTCTAGAGTCCCATTTATTTTTTGAAACTATATAATCCATCTCGCTATGTTCAAAATTTTTGTTCTTTCCAGTAGTGTGACTTGCTATGCTTGAAATTTTCGTTCCTACCTTGCATGTTTTATATATTCAATGTATACTTTCAATTGGTTAGAGTTAAAAACAATTTCCATAGACCATCTGGCTTGTGTGTCTCTATATGTGCCAGGACAAAAAAAGTTATATGCATAGCAGGAGAAAAAGATATGCATGAGAAAAAGATAAAACACAGAAGACACATATAAAGTTACATTCAAATTAAATAAACACAATTTCTTGACATTCAACACAGTTGAAGATAAAAATTTATGAGCACATAAATACAAAAGGAGATAAAATAGTTTTATTTGAAATATATCAAAAAATAATATTGTCTGTTACATATTCCTGGAAATTTAAATGTGTTTGTCATATATACTGGGATTGGGGCTTCCGCAGACCATAAGAGAAATATGTACAAGAAATAGGACTGTGGAAAAAATAAGTGGGCGACGGTAGAGAGTAATACCTGAAAAGAAGAAATTGGAAGGTATCAACCTTTGGCTAGAAATTTCTATTTAAAAAGGTGGAATAACTAGATTGATAAACAAAGTAGGATGTGATCAATATAGACTTACAATGATGGTACATATCACCCCTTTTGATATTTTCTTGATCATGCCTTTTTAGTGCTATCGTCGATGACTACTGGAATCGTGCCAACTTCCTATTGCCTTTCATCGGCAACTTGCTTCAATTCCCCTTGGACCCATTCTTCAATGTAGCTTCTCAAGGGGGCCACATTGATCTCATTCCATATTTTTATGTTAAAAAGTTCCTTTTCTAATTCCCTTAGATCAATAGAAAGATTACGTAGAGCCTGATCAATTTCTTCATTTTGTACTGAATAATTGACTAGCCAGTTGTCCACGTCATATTGACCATATTCAAGGATGTTGTAAAAATTTTCTAAAGGCAACGCCTTAAAAATATCAACTTGTTTATTGAAGGCTTGCTTAGTTAAGGGAAAGGAGTTGATGATTAACTTGGGGTCTTGGACCTCGTTGTTCTTTCAGGCTAAGTCTATTTTGGTCAGCTTTGTTAATAATTTTTCTTTCTTTGATATGGCTTGTTCACATGATTGGACAATGAGATGCAAGTTCTTCACTTTCTCGTTCCAACATGCATTTAATTGAGTGATCCAATTTTTGGAGGGGATATCTTCTTGTCTTCTTCTCGTTTCTATCATGTTGTTGACATGGGTGCCAAAAGGGATGACTGTGTCTAAATAGAAACGTTCTTCATTTTTTAAATCCTCCTACAAATGTTTGAGCAAAGTATGTGCCCTCATTCCAAGGGAAGCCATTGTGATTTTTCCTAGGCCTCAATAATATGTTCCATTATTTTCTTGATATTATTATCCACATATCCTCTACACGATGAGAGGAGGCTAGAGGATCATTTTAACTTGGCTGCAGGGGTGGAAGGCATGGCTATTGCTAAAGGATTGGCAAGCAATGGCATAGGAATCAAATATTCCTCCAATTCCTTAACTTGGTCCTTCAGTCTGACATTCTCAGCCTAAGTTCCTCCAATGGAATCATCAAGACCATATTTGGTTTCTCTGTGAAGTAGAGAGATTTGGGACGGCCATATGTTCGCAAGGTTAACCTCTGAACGAGATTTCCCTTTCTTATTTTGTGCATCTCTCTTTACAATAATTAAATTTTTAGACTCACTGTAAAAAACAACGCTCTGGAATACAAATGATTCATATTCATCAAAACTTTTGGTATCAGCTCTGTCCATTGGGAAACTATGCTGGACTGTATCTCTCGGCTAATCAAGCTTGCAGAATACGCTATCCATATCATTCTCAAGTTCCATGTTCTCACTCTCAATTTTGGGATCCTCTGCCTCCCCTACAATTATTTTTCTCTTCTTCTCCACGAGAAGCTTGTGAGAACTATCAATTTTAGGGTCAGGAGGGTTGTTATCTCCTCCTTCCTTTGAAGAATTCCGGGTTTCTTTCTTATTGTGGTGGTTCGTTGGAGATATTCTCTGGGATTTTGTACTTTTGGGAGTGCTATCTTGCGATTGAACACCATTCTCACCGGGGCCTTTTCCCTATTGCTTGTATAATTAAATGGTGCTTTTCCATTTGTCTAGGTCGTTGACATCATAAGAAGGAGTGTTGTCATTAGTGTCTCTGTTTTCTCTCACCTGTCTCTGGAAAAAAGAATTTTTGAGGCCAACTGCAAGTAAATGTTCTAAAAACATTCCATTAGGGTCGAACCCTCTTATCCTTTCATCATATCTTAGGTTCAAGTTGTTGAAATGGTCTCTGAATTTGTCAATTTTGTTGGCATTCCTCAACATGAAATCCCTGGCTTTCCAAGGTAGAGGAATGAACTGCTTTTTTCTCTTCTCATGGAATAGATGCAACCAGTGGTTGTATTGCCTTGCTAATTCTATAAAAAACATTTTGTCTGTAATGTGACATGGAAGGGGAGCATATTTTTTCTTGGAGCCAAAAATTCTTATCACATTGCAATTATCCATTTGTTCAAGTTCCCCCTTCCTATCCAAAAACTTGGTTTTCTGGTTAGATATGCAGGGAGCATCTTCTCCTAATAATAAAAATTTGTGTTGGCGTCAGAAGACACTCTTGGATTGTAGTAGGAGTAGAGCCTGATGCTCATTAGTTTATGTCATGATTTGTTTATAATGGGTGATCAAATGGAAGAAAACTTAGAACAATATTGTTCTAACTTTGAAACTAGGCTAGACATGCACAGACAACTGAGATCTTAGTTAAACTTCATATAGTAAGATGTAGTAAGGGTGAATAGGAGGAAGAATTCTATGAGAGAAATGCAAAGGTCTATCATAAACATCGGGTTTCTAACAGCCTGTAGAGAGAAAACTTGAACACAAGAACTTATTACATTCAAATGCAGAAAAACTAGAGAATACAACAGTGCTACACTAAATACTTTATCATAACACAATCACAATGATTCATGTGAATCAGTCAATCATGAACTCCCTCAGTATGATATGAAAAACCAGATGGGATGGGAAAGTTGTCTGTCATTAAATAAGAAATCTTACATACAGATACATAAACATAGAACCATAAGCATTGTTAAATCTTTACAGTCGAGAGCTTTGCTCTACCATCGAACCATACAAAAATGGAAAAAATGCCTACATATACTTGGAACTGACTCCAGCACTGAAAATGCAATCACATCATGAGTTCAATGCTTGACGTAGGTGAGTTTCTCTATCAGGCTGTGGATGCAGACGTTGGGCAGATTTCACATGCAGTCGTCTGTCATACACGATCTTTGTCAGGATGAACTGACAGCCTGTCTCTGTGCATGCTCCTTTCTGAAATTCTATTTAAGGAAAGAGACGATGTCTCACCCACCATCAACTGCCTCAATAACTACTTTCTCGGGATTAGTCAAGGCTTGGTCAACTCTGCACCTCCAGGACGTGGCAGTCTCCCTTTGGCTTCTGCTACATTGTTGGACTGCTATGGGGGGACCCATGTGTAAATTTGTTAACCTACACAAAATAGATCTAGATAAACAATGATACACACATTTGCAAAGAGAATTGGAAAAGAAGAAGAAGGAGAGAAAGAATGGAAAGGATTCTGATTAACCGTTGTGAATAATGAATAATTTACACATGATATACTCTGTATAATTCAATGAGTTCGACTTGGGGTGAACCAAGTCACCATAGTGGTGGTCTAGAGTGATCTGTACACACACCAATAGTTATGGGAGTGAAGTGCCAGCTATTCTAGTCTCTCAGGCAGTGATGGGAGTGAACTGCCACCTAGTTGAGTTAACTAGTCAACTAGTCTTCAGTTAACTGACTGAACAAAAAGTATTTAGGAGTTAACTTAAGGAATCAAGGCTAATGCACCAATTTGGTGATGATACCAAGGTAAGGTCGAATTATCATGGTGATGATCCCAATGCAACATCTAAACTCAACTCAACTAGTCAAAATGCAACATCTAAACTCAACTCAACTAGTCAAACTGAAGTGTGAACTGAAAGAGAATATTCTCCAGGTGGAATATTCTCTCCTAAAATATACGAGACTGGATAATGACTAATAAACAAATAAATACCTCAGGAAAAAAAAATCATAGGTGTGTGCGAAGTAACTCCAACACCCCCCCTGAACATCACTATGGTGAAAATAAAGATTGGGTCCCGACAACGAGGCCATGTTAGGTACCCAAGTACAAAATATACACTGAAAATAAAGTGAGGAAAGAGGGAAAACCTCATGGGAAAACCCCCCCCTCAAGGTACAATGTATGTAAAAAGAAGAACTAAAGTTTCTAAGAAACTGTGTCCTTCACTCCAAGACGACCTCGCAGAGAATGGAATTTCTTCTCAGTGAAGGTCTTGGTGAAAATTTCGGTCGTCTATTTTGCTGAAGGACAGAACTATAAGTCGATGATCCCCTCATGTACTAAGTCCCGGATGTAGTGCATGTGGATCTTGATGTGCTTCATCCGCTGCCTCTGAAATGGATCTCTACAGAACTTCAAAGTGCTCTAGTTGTCACACCAGATGACGATAGGCCGATGAAACTGAATGCCCAACTCAATGAGAAAATGTTGTAGCCACATGATGAAACTGAATGCCCAACTCAATGAGAAAATGTTGTAGCCACATAGCCAGAATGGTTATGTTAACTACCCCTCTATACTCAGCCTCGGCTGAAGATAGAGAAATGGAAGCTTTCTTCTTGCTCGACCAACAGATAGGCCCAAAACCAATACTAAGTAAGTAACCAGATGTGGACTTGCGATCAATGCTATCGCTAGCCCAATCAGAATCAGTAAACCCAATGAGATCTAATGTAGAGTCTGCTGCATAGTGAATCCCAAAGGTGATGGTGCCTTGTACGTATCGAAGGATACACTTTGGAGCTTTCCAATGTAGCTCATGCGGCTCCTGCATGAACCTGGAAATTGCGCCAGCTGGATATGAAAGGTCTGGTCTGGAGTGTGTGAGATATTGTTAGCGACATTTCTTGAAAAGGGGGGTAAAATGCGAAGGAATGGGTTAAAAACCCACTTGTCCCAAGTTTGGGATGCTAATGCCACTGTGTTTAAATGGAAATAAATTCTGGATGATAGGATTTCGTGTGACTGGATCAACAACGTGCATCAGATTCCGGCCCCCCCCGCCTTTCTACCTTTAAGTGGCATCTTCCCAACGACCGAGATCAAAGCGCCCGGATCAACGACGCTCAGGCGATCCCATCCCACTCAACTGTCCTGTTTTAATCAACGTGGGCCCTTCTCCCCAGTTGCCATGTGTCCCCCCATCTCTACTCTTTTAGTCCATCTCATCATCCACTCACCACCTGCCACATGTTCCGATCCCTTCCACGTTAGCCTCCCACTAAAAGTGTGTCCATTATATCTCATCTCCCATCCCCTCCACATATTTCCTTCTGCCATGTGTCTTCCCTTGTAACCTCTCTCACACCTCATCACTTCTTACCTCACCCTCATAATGTTGGCGCCACCACTCCCATTATGCACCCTATCCTTCGCGTTGGCCAGCACGCATGTTCATTAGGCCGTTCAGCTAATCCAGGTGGCAGCACGAAGGGTCTTCCATGTCCCAAAGGTGTCGAGTTGGCTGGGCCATCCTCAATCCCAATGAAGCAGTTATTGAGGTAGTTGGTGATGGTTAGACATCGCCTCCGCCATAATGGGAAAGTCTGACGATGAATTAAAGGAACATCGATTCGCCCACAAAACTGTCAGGGTTCAATTCCATCTTCCATAGGTGTACGATCATTCAGAGACTGCAGCTGCAAATTGTCAGAAGCCATGCAAACACAAAGTTTTTAATGCAATGTCTTGATTGTGTTGGTGTTGTTGCTTTGAGTATATGTAGGCGTTTTCACCATTTTTGTATCTATCGATGGTAGAGCAGGGCTCCCAACTGTAGTGTTTTAGCAACCATTATAGTCCCCTAGTTGTGCATCTGTATCTGAGATTTCTTTTTTTATGACAAACAGTTTTCCTAATTCACCTATGTTTTTGTCTCATGCCAGACAGTTCATGATCGAATGATTCACATGAATTGTTGCAGTTATGTTATGATAAAGGATTTGTTGTTGCATTATTGATTTCTATGGTCTTCTGCGTTTGAATGTAAGAAGATCTTGCCTTTAGATGTTTTCTTCTCACAGTCTGTTAGGAACCTGATGTTTGAAGCTTATCTAAGACCTCACTTGCCCATGCATGCCTGGCCTATTTTCAGAGTTGAAATGATGTTGTCCTGAGTTTGCCTCCATTTGATCATCCTTTTATAAACAAATCGTGACATTAAACTGATGGGTGTCAGGCTCTTCTCCTGCTGCAATCCAGGAGTGACTTCCAACACTAACATTTCTGGCGCCGTTGTCAGGGACGAAGTTGAAGATTTTCCCTGGGATTGAATGACAATGATTAACTGATTCTGAAGGTGCATCAGATATCAGAATTATCAAGATTTCTACTGTGCACCTGGCGACTCCACTGAGATGAACCTATTGGGTTTGTTGTGGCTTTC
>CBVK0100178516.1:0-29708 GCA_900067695.1 Picea abies
AACCATTTATCTAGGGCATCTGCATCTATTTGACCTTCAAATACAGGAATGTCAAAATTAACCTGTACCTTGAAAGGAAAGGTGCCTCCAAAGTGGCTTCTTGATGAAGATGCACCTGATGCTATCGACAGGCGTTGAAGGATGTGGGAAAAATTCTCCATCATTTCGTCCCTCTGTCGCGTGAGAGCTTGCTTGTCGCGTGAGAGCTTGCTCAAGCAACAGACTGATAGGATCGTCTGCTCCGTCATTTTTATTTTCTTTCGCCATTGAGGGTTTCTTGGGTGTGCGAGAGTGATTTTCCTCAAGAGAGACAAGCTCGAGACCCAACTTTCTATACTCAGACCTCGTCGGGGACATGCACTGAAAATGATCAAGAGCAACCTGCTCTGATACCACTGATCCAAATTATTTTTGGCACGAATGAGAGCGGAGATATAACACAGAAATATTCAGAGATATTGCAAGAGAGACAAAAATATAACACATATATAGAGGAAATATAACAAGATTCACAGATATACAGTAATACATGATTTCTATTAATGAAATAAATGTACAGAGACTGTAAAAGTACAGAGTGAAAGACTCGCTAGAATGGTGGTAGCTTATCTATGAGAAGAGATGTGACGGCTAATCGCATTTGCAACAATATGATTATTACAATGAGGCTCTAAGGGCCTTTTTAACATAAGTAAAATCCAAAACCCTAATCCTAGAAGATGAAAATCCAAAAGGTTTGTGGGCCCCGATGGGTGTAGTTGATACGTCAACTTCCCAGGGGCGTAACTTTTGCATACGATCTCTGTTTGGGGCGCTCGATAGCTCGTTGGAAAGATATATCCGAGAAATACAACTTTTGGGTGAGAAACATTGATTTACGATCCATGTTGCTCCTCATTTTCTAAAAAAACATCATTTAGGGCCTCAAAATGGCCCTGGAAGTTAAAAACTACTAAAAATAGTAAATAACCAAAATTGCCAGAAACATGTTTTGGGCTAGTTGGAGAAGGTGGGTGGCCACCGATATCCACCTGGATTAAATTTCCATTCTGGGATTGGTAGGGGTTGAAACAAATCTGTTGGATGTCGGTGATCTACCTTAGCCTATTGACATTCTAGACATTTAGCTAAGTATTCAACTATGTCCTTCTTCAGTCCAGGCCAATAGAATAGTTTCCTAGTGGTTGTGATCGTCTTCTTATAACCTAGATGACCAAGATATGGTATTTTGTGTAGTTCATCCATGATGAAACTCTTCAAGTCGTCACATTTCATAATATACAACCTACCTTTGTAAGTTAGCAGGCCATCATTCAACAATTGATAACCTTTGTACTTCATCCCTGTAGGATCTTGTTCTAAGTGTGGTTTTATAGTATTAAAAAATGCATATATTTCTTGTGCACTTTTGAATCTCTCCTTGAAATCCATTTCATAGGTGCTTACAACTTCTAAGTGAATCACTTTCATACTTCAGCTAAGGGAACCAACCACCCTATTTTGTTTTCCTTTGATATGTTTGATTTTAAAATCAAACTCATTAAGGAGAGCCATCCATCCATCTATCTTGTCTAGCATTACGTTTTGGTTGATCAAAAAAGTACCTCTACCCACAATGTTTTGTCATAAGAAAAAATATTCTACCTAGGAGTTAATGCGTCCACATTTTTAAATCATTCACTATGGAATCCAATTCTAGATCATGGGTCACATAATTGATTTCATGCTCATTCAATTTTATGGATTCGTAGAAAATTACATGTTCTTCTTGCATAAGGAATCCTTTGAGTCCTTCCTTGCAGGCATATGTACACACAAGTAAGTCCTTGTTTGGATATTCAATCTTTAGCACAGGTGCATTGGCTAGAATACATTTCATCTCTTGGAATCTCTCTTCACATTCTGATTTCCAAATGAATTTAACTCCCTTTTTATGAAGGGAGGTGATTGGGCAACCGATCTTGGAAAATCCTTTTATGAACCTCCTATAGTATTCTACTAGGCCCATAAAGGATCTAATATCATACACATCCTTTGGGGTAGGCCAATCCATAATGGATTTGATCTTTTTAAGATCAACTGCCACCCCTTCTTCAAAAATAACATGGCTTAAGCAATGGCATTCTTTCTGGAAAAGGTCACACTTACTAAACTTAACATAGAGATGATGTTCTCTTAGTACTTGAAGTAATATCTTAATATGTTATTCATTCTCTTCCCTATTCTCAGAATAGATTAGGATATCATCAATGAAAACCAATACAAATCTGTCTAAGAACCTACTAAGTACATTATTCATTAAGCACATAAAAGTGGTTGGTGCATTGGTTAGCCCAAATGGAACCACCAAAAATTCATAGTGACCATATCTTGTCCTAAAGGATGTTTTTTAGATGTATTCATCCTTAATTTGGGCCTAATGGTATCTATACCTCAAGTCAATCTTGGAGAAAATTGTAGCACCCCTTAATTGGTCAAACAATTCATCGACCCTTGGAAAGGGATACTTATTCTTTATGGTCATCTTATTGAGTTTCCTATATTCCATGCACAACCTAAGTGTGCCATCCTTATTTTTCACAAACAAGGTTGGTGCTCCCCATGGAGACACACTAGGCCAAATGTATCCCTTTTTCATGATCTCATTTAGTTGTAGCTTGATCTCAACTAGCTCTGGTGTACTCATTCTATAGGGTGTTCTAGACACTGACACCACTCCCGGTGCAAGTTCTATTGAAAAGTCAATATCTCTTCTTGGAGGTAGACCTCGTACCTCTTCTGGGAACACATATTTATACTCTCTTAATATGGGATGGTATAATAGGATTGGTTTGTTTTCCTGAACAGAGTACAACACTTGTATTGCATACAAAGGACATCTTTTTCTACAATACTTCTTCACTTTAAGGGTTGATATTTGTCTCACAGAGACAAGATTTTGAATTCCTTGTAGGGTTACCTTTCCCCCTTCTTCATTTTCACACTCCAATGTTTTATTGTAACAATCCAACTTGGTTTTATGGGAATCCAACCAGTCCATGCCAATAAGCAGGTCATAAGATCCTAAAGGGAGCATGTTTAGGGTTGTCTGGGTGGAAAATCCATTCATAATGAATTAGCATGCTCGTATGGAATCTGTTACTTTTATTTTGGTTCCAGTGGCTATTTGTACCAGCCATGATTTAACATATTTTACTTGTTGCAATTTACATTTCTCAACAGTTTGAGGGGAAACATAACTCAAATTAGAGCCATGGTCAATTAAAATGGAAACTAGATGGTTGGCAATCATACCTTCCATCTCCACCACTAAAGCTTGGTGGTTGACTTGTCTATTATCCAAGGCTGCATAAATTTGTGGCATGCTCCTAGACACATCATTAAGTGTGGTAGCCTCTTGGATGTTGTATACCCTCCTATTGTTATGTTTCCTATATGGGCAGTCTCTCAACAAATGTTCTTCTCCACAACACTAAAATTCCAAGGGTTCTCTCTTTGTGTTATCAATATTACGTGAGGCTTCTCCAAAGGGTTTATTTCCACTTTGAGAGGGACAATTTCGCTGATATACACTTTTAGTAGGAAGGATCATATTAGAAACTTTCCCATAGTTCTTAAATCTTGAGGGTTTAAACCTCTTTTTCTTGAATCCCAAACAACTTTTCTTCTTCTAGTCCTCATGAGGTTCTGTCTTATTCTTGAATTTCTTAGAGAAATACCTTGCCTCCAAGATAATGTCTTCTAAGGTCTTCGTATCATCAAATTCAATTTTTTCCAGGAAGGACTGAGACAATCCACTAATAAATCATTGCATCTTTACCTTTTCATCCCTTATGTATGGCACATACATTATCAACTCAAGGAATTTATTAATATATTCCTCTATGGTGAGTTGTCCCAACTTGAGTTCATATAACTCCTTGGTCTTCACATCAAAGTATTTCTCTGACATATACTTCTTCTTGAAGTATTTCTCAATGTTGGGTATGTGTTATATTCTTTGCATGAGTAGTATATTATCGAGACCACATTTTTTCTACCTCGGGACCGCATTATATTTAGGTGGTTTTTTAGCACATGGTTTCTTTGCCGATGGTTTTCTATTTTCGGTTAAGGAATTAGGGTTTTGGAATAATCCAGGTCATTGGGTTAGGGTTTTGGATTTCGCTGGCTCCTATATGTATTTTGTATTGTAAACATTGTAACATGATGAATAATATAGAATATGTTGGTTTTCCTGTTTTGGGTTTCCAGGGGAAAAATCTCTGTGTAATGTTTGTATTTTCCATTGTATCTTTTTTGTTCCTAAACTAAATATCTGTTTGCAGTAGATATTGTATAAGGTTAGAATTTACACTCAAATTTTTTCCATGACAAGTCCTTCTCATGGATTCCTTTCACATTCTTAAGGTCCTCCCACCAAATAGAGGCATTTCCATTTAGGTTAAAAATGGCTATTCAAACCTTTAACTTTTTAGAGTAGTCATGGAATATGAAGTACTTCTTCAAGTCAAGCAGCCAAACTTCTGCTTCTTCCCCCTTCTTAATTTCTCCCTTGAAACTGGGTGGTTTGGATTTATTGAACTCTTCAGGGTCATGACTCTTGGAATGTTTCCTCTTCTTTCTTTTCCTCTGGGTATGTGAACTAGTTTTGCTACTAGAAGATTCCTTGGAGTCGTCAGTTTCCCCAACGGAGGATTCTTCCGATGAGTGTCTCTTGGCTTCATGTTGGGCCTTCTTTGAGGTTCTTCTACTAGTGTGGCCATTTTCAAGGCCATGCTTTCGTATCTCAAGTGGACTCAGGATTTTCTTCATATGATGACTATCCACATGATTGGTTGTTAGTCCATGTTGCCACTGCCTTTATATATATGATAAGCTTTGCAGTAGGAATGAATTAATTTGAGTTATCTTTTCCTTCTCTTTTATCAACCTTTCATTTTCAACCTTATAGCTCTACAATTCTGCCATGAGGCTTCTTACAGTTTCAGCCAAATCTAGAGGGGTTTCCACCACCCTCCTTTCATCAGATTCTTCCTCTCTATTGTGGGAGATTTCCCCCAATTCATGGTGTGTCACCATCCTTTATGTTGTATTTTTCCTATGGTCCACTGACTGCTTGGGTGATGATACAATATTTTCTTTTAGTTAAAGATATACTAGTTTATGAACAACACACAGTTCAAATTTTTCAAAACACACACAATAGTATAAAGTTTCATTCGCTTCTTCAATAGAGGTTTAACTAAGCCTCTTAGGAATGGGGTACTGTTGAGTTGATAAAAAATGTACAAATATCCTCTTTATCACCATAGTTTATGATATAATCTTGATTGAATTTTCTATTAATTAGAAATAATTAGGAAAGAAAATGATTAAAAAATATTCTAGAAATGTTATTGAGTGATATTATATAATTTCTAAATTTCGATTTGAATTGTTTGATTTTATTGCAGGAATGGTCAAATATTGTTAAACTCAAGATAGCTAAGAAGATTATGAAGATGCATAGACTATTGGAGGTCGAAGAAATCAGGCCATGGGTTTAGAATTACATGGTAATTCTAGTGGAAACATTGTAGAGTTGTTAAATGAGTCAACCACAAATGGATGTGGAACCTGTTGAAGGTAAGCTTAGACAACACAATTCTTAGAGACATTGCCAAGGATGGAAATATTTTTAAGTGGGGGAGATATAAGGCCCTTTCCTTGGAGCTAGCAATGGGAATCCATGTCTTTCCATTGAGACAGTCATTGGTAGACATCGGTTTCCTATGATGGTAAGTTGTAAGGCTAGACAAACATGCCCTGGACTTTCTTGCATGATGGAAAGGAACACATAAGTTCCAAAGATCTTGGCATAAGTGATTTGGATAAGTATGGAAATGAGGTGAGTGGTTTCATAAGAGGATTACTATAGAAGTCACATGATTACTTGGATAGTGAGGATGACATTCCTTGGTTCGTCGACACACTAGTTCATAACACCTTAGTTCATGGGAAGGAATGTCTGGTTCTATTGGGTGTGCATCATAAAGTCATGTGAATGTTGGCTCGACATTACATGAAGAAAAATAGATGAAAAGAGTGGATTGGACAATTGTAGTTATCTAGTGCATGCGAAATTGGGTAGTAGTGCACAATTTGGTTTAGATCTATATCCAAGGGGATGAACGTTCCAAGACTTAGCAGATGAAGTGGAGTGTATTGCAATTTTGAGTCCACTTGGGTGTGGGGCATGGTGAAAGGAACTTTTAAAGAGGGAAATTGTTGACACCTCCCACCCATATAAAGAGAACAAAAGCATGTGCAAAGGAATCCACACAAGGATTCATTCATTCATCATTAGTGAACAAGGAGTTATAAGGTGTTAAGTCTTGATTATTGTGCAGTGAACAACTCAGATTCTCACTAATTCTTAGAAAGTTTACACATAGGACTTAAACTAACTAACAAGTGTCTAAGTCATTCTAGAGCTAGAATAAGGCTACTGCAAGTGAGGAAAGGGATATGTATGAGGAAAATCCATGGATTCTTCAAGGATTAGGTTGTTCAAGTATTGTGGAAATACGATTCTATGTGCTTGGATTCTAGTGATGTATTTGTGAACTTGGATTAAATTTCTTCTAGAGAAAAATTTGTTGGGTTTTTTCCCCAAGTTCAGGTTTTCCTAGGATAAATCTTGTGTCTATTGTGCATGGCTATCTCTCTGTGATTCTGTTATTTCCGCTGCAGTTTTATTTTAGTTGAAATTTCCAGTGTGTAATTATTCTATGATAACATTGGCATTGAAATCTATTTGAAATTATAAGGTAATAATTATCATATCTAGAAATTAGAAAAATCAACACTATGGTCCCTATAAGGTGTTCTATAGGATTGGAAGTATGTATTACAAATTGGAGTTGCCTCCATATTTGCATGTACATCTAGTCTTCCATTTTTGTTATTTAAAGAAGGTAATTAATGACAAGATCCTAGTTCAAATTGTTTTAATAGAGAATCATGAAGAAGGGAAAATCATACTAGAACCAAAAACAATCCTTGAAATAGGGATCAAGAAGCTATGAAATAAATCAATTACTAAGTACCTCATTATGTGAAAGAACCTACTAGTAGAAGAGGTGATGTGGGAAGATGAATTCTTCATGCAGAAACATCCAAAACTAATCAAGTGTTGAGGGAGACACATGTTTTGTAATACCCCAAGGCCGAACCCCTGCTGAATGTAATGATGTTTATAGGCTGGTGAGCCAAGTGTTTATAACCTGGGAGGCATATGTATTTATTAGGCCAGAGATCCTAGATGTTGAAGGTTAGGGAGCCTATTTTTGTATATGTAATTATGCAAATCATTAATTAAAATACATCGTTGCGTGTAGACCAACCACGAAGAAAGAGTTATGGGGGACTAAGCTCCACTGGGAAGGGAAAGGGAAGGGGGATGAGAGGCTAGGAAAAAGGGCATAAGCTTGAGGAATTAACCCAAGGGAATATTATAATGTATTTTCCTAAAATACTAAGGCTTGAAAAATAAACCCTGTTATCCTAAGTTCCTTTGGGAAGAGGAACAAACTCCAAGTGGAGAGGAATGAGGTCCTAGAGAGCGGTGTGTCTCCAGAATGCATGAAGATTTATGTGAGAAAATCCATCGTTGTGAGGGTTTGCTCACCATTCTTTCCATTCTTTGCCCTATTCCCTCACGTACTGAGCAGTCACACAATCAACCATTTTTCTGCCATTGTTGAACCCTCTGCCATCGTGAACCTTTGTAACTTGTTCACACTAGTATTTTTGTAGAGTCGTATACTGCCTTACCTGATTTTTCTATTGTGGTTACCTGTTCAAATTAGGAGATGGACATAAGAAGTAAGTTGTCAGGCCTGTGGTTTTGAAGAGGTGGGTTTTCAGGCCCATGGGTTGAAGAAGCAGGTTGTTAGGCTTGTGAGAAACTCTCTCTAGGTGAGATAAATTGTCGGGGAAGTGATTTCTCCTGGAGGGAGTCTAGAAGCAGCTACAGAGCTTTAATAATTCTTGATCTGACCTGTTGTTGAAACAATGGAAGGGAAGTGGAGCAATTGATGGACTATAGAAAAATGAAGGTGTATATTCCCAGGGTGGGAAAGGCATGTGGGGAATGATATTCTGTGAGTGGTGGGCGTAAGTAGGTGCCTCGGAGGGAATCCTTCCTGTTGCATTGTGAAACTTTCCATAGTCTCAACTTAGCCTAGTATTTCCTTTACCCTAGGTGGAGTTTAGTCCCAGCTCGAGGGTGACCCACTATTGATAGCTTGGAGTAGCATGGTATAAGGCTGGGAGGTTCGTGGAAGGTCTGCATGCAGTTGGTGGTCTTCTCATAAAAAGATAAGTACCAATTCTATGTTACTTTTATATGTTGTGTTTAAGTACATGTCTAAAGTTTATCAAAATTGCACGTGTTTATTGCATGTATGTGTTTATTGTCACTTCCACATGAATTTGTGTATGAGTAGAATGTCTATATCTGTTAAATTTACATTAGTAGATATTTTTGGTAGCATGCCTGGCCTTGGGATGCCTGGGTACATTACATGTTTGAAGGGGAGGGACATGTTAATACCTATATATCGAGTTATATACATTTATATTATTGTAATGGTGTTGTTCTTATTAGTCAGCTAAGCCCTTAATGGTCAGTTGGACCCTTTAATTGTAATTATACCCTTTGTCTCCTACATATACCAAGAAGACTTAGTTTTAGAGATCATCTCATCATGTAAATTTATTATATGTAAAAGGAGGTTTCCCCATTGAAGAGACTTATCATTCATTCTTCTCTCTCATTCTCAAGGAATAAAGTTACTTTTCTTTCTCTTTTTATGCTATTTGGGTGTTTGGTGCATAACAATAAACAAATATGGGTGTATCTATTGTAGGAAACATGTTGGTGTTTGTGGTAGTTGGAGTCTTTGAGTTGCAAAAGGTGACTTAGGGGTAGGCAGAGTTTAGAGTTGCATCTAGGAGACAATAAATACCATAATTCAAGCGACAGACACTTGTGTCTAGTAGGACATGGAGTGGTGAACTTTCATGAAGCATGCATGAATTTGAATTAGCTACTCAACTTTCCTAACTCATGAAGGTTGCAACAAGGTATCTAGGTGTGGTAAGTTGATTCATGGGTAGTTACATGGTAATTCTAGTGGAAACATTGTGGAGTTGTTGAATGAGTCAACCACAGAGGGATGTGGAACTTGTTTAAGGCAAGCTTAGACAACATAGTTCTTAGAGACATTGCCAAGGATGGAAATATTTTTAAGTGGGGGAGATATAAGGCCCTTTCCTTGGAGCTAGCAATGGGAATCCATGTCCCTCCATTGAGACAATCATTGGTAGACATCGATTTCCTATCATGGTAAGTTGCAAGGCTAGACAAACATTCCCTGGGATTTCTTACATGATGGAAGGGAACACATAAGTTCCAAAGAGCTTGGCATAAGTGATTTGGATAAGTATGGAAATGAGGTGAGTGGTGTCATAAGAGGATTATTATAGAAGTCACATGATTACTTGGATAATGGGCATGACATTCCTTGGTTCGTTGGCACACTAGGTAGTAGTTCCTTTTTTTTTGGCATAACACCTTAGTTCATCGGAAGGAATGTCTGGTTTTATTGGGTGTACATCATAAAGTCATGTGAATGTTGGATAGACATTACATGAAGAAAAATGAATGACAAGAGTGGCTTGGAAAATTGTAGCTATCTAGTGCATGAGACCTTGGGTAGAAGTGCATGATTCAATTCAGATCTATATCCAAGGGGTTGAACGTTCCAAGACTTAGTAGATGAAGTGGAGTGTATTGCAATTTTGGGTCCACTTGGGTGTGGGGCATGGTGAAAGTGATGGCACAACCACCTTCCCTCCTAGGTATTTTTCGACCTCCCGGTCTTAGATCTTCAATATCCTTAGCTGAATTAGCTATTTAGGCCTTCAACAGACCCTAAACAATTAATACACACACAGAAGTCCCCTGGATGTTTCCTGCAAGTTCAGACTACTTGTAACTCCACTCTCTAGGCGCTTGGCAACACCAATTGTGAGTACTAGTCTCGCGCTAGACTCTTTCTCCTATATGACCATGGGCTATAACCTTGAGCCAATCCCTTCGCCACTTTGGGCTCCAGTGATATTGCAACCTCATCCTTTGTTTCCTTTTTGAAACACCTTTCTCTGAATCTGCAAATCTCTGCCACGTGTCTCCCTGGATCTGTCGGTCCAGCTATACTTAAGGTTTCACGACTTCACGATATTTCACTTACTCCACACTTATTTCATTCGAACCTCTAAATCCTGGATTCTATAATATAATACAACATGTATCCTTACAGCCAACGATTAAGATTCACCTCACTACTCCGCGACTTCGACGATCCCACCTCTCAACACTTTGAAATACTTTGAACTCTGAAATTTCAAACCACCTCACAGCTAACCTCTATGCAAATTTTCCTAGATTTGATGGTCTGGAACGATCCCAATCCCTCCTGGATGGATCTTGCTTTGTTGATTCTAGGAAATCTCAAAGGAATCCTCCCTTCGAATATTTCTCACCACTCTTCCTCCCAAGCTTTGTTTTTTCTCGAACCTTTTCCTCAGAATATTGTCTACGACACTTAGTCAAATCTCATCCTATGCACACCTTGCAACAAGTCCTCCTCCACAAATTCCCTTCTCTATGGACAACCTTCACTAACCCTTCCGAACATTTGAGTCAAAAGACTCTATTGCACACTCCTTGCAGACTAACTTCCTTCAAGCTATCTCTCCAAAACTTTCTAAGCCAAAAGGGGCTCTGTCGTGCACACCTTGCTGGCACTATGCACTCCTTGCACCTATATAAGCTTCACGTTATCTCTTCTGAGCTCACAAGTCAAAAAATACTTTGTCAATGCACACCTTGTGGACACTATGCACACTTGCACTTGCTCATAGAAGAGAAACAATTGAAACTTCTCTAAATTTCAAAGATTCACACATTCAACCATGTAAATGCATTCATAAACACAAGAACGAGAAATACAAAAGAATTGTAAATAACATAAAGTCTACCATTTATTCATTCAGATAGACACAATAATACTAGACATTTAGGATAATGATCCTTTGATATATTCATTCAACTGAAATATACATGTGTTCATATACTGCTTCTCGGTAGCTCTCGACTCTTAGCTACAATGGCAACAACTCTCAATAACTAGAGTGCCAACAACAACAATTTCAACAACCTTCTTTGGGCAACAATACAAAGCTTTATACAAGAGGGGCTCTTTGAGATCATCCCTCCAACTATTCTAGAGTTATCCTATCGAATTAAAAGCTATCAACTACTAGAATTTATTACAATAAATATTTTTGACAGACAGATAAGATCGAGCACATAGAATCTATACTGCACTCTGCTTCATTAAAAGGAAATACATTCTCCGATGTCCTCATTAAATCATCCAGATCCAAAACATTAAAGAGGTTCTTTAATTAAAATTATTTCCAAAATATTTGCATGATACGATTTCTTCAAAATTTAAAATTCTTCAAAATGAAATCTTGTGCGCTCAGCTGTCCACCACTCGTGCGTTGTTGGCAATGCTCCTGCATCATACTCCTTGGCTGAAAAATTCATGGACTCCTGTCCATGAGATTATGCACTAAAATTCCATGATTTTGGATGTCCTCTTCGCTTACCCAACTGGAATATTCTATTGGGCATCCTTTCCACTTTACCAAATACTCAAAATATGTTTTCCTTCTGGTATTTTTACCAATTCACCGATCTACGATCTTCTCCATTTGTGGTTTTTTGATATAGGAATATTCTTTTTTCACTGGATCTCCTTATGATATTCGATTCCTTCATTTCCATCTTCCCTATAAGGATACAGGTCTACAATGTTGAATATGGGTGATATACCCACATCTTTTGGCAGCTCTATCTCATAGGCATTCTCACCGAATTTTCTTAGGATTTTGCATGGTCCTATCTTCTTCATCTTTAGTTTGTTATATGTTCCCCTTGGGAACCTCTCCTTCCTAATATGTGCTAGAACTTGATCTCCAATTTCAAACTGAAGTTTCCTCCTATATTGATCAACTCTATGTTTATATTCACTGCTGCTCCTTTTAAACTGCTCTTTGATTTGACTATGAAGCTCCTGAATTTTTGCAGTGAAGTCTTCGGCTCCAGCACTTCTAAATTCACTCTGCTCCATATCTCTTAACTATGACACTCTCCTCAGATTCATTCCATACACTATCTGAAATGGATTCTTTCTGGTACTTCTGTTCACTGAGTCATTATATGCAAACTCCGCTTGTGCTAGTATCTGATCCTACTGGCTATGATGTTCAGTGACCAAACTTCTCAGCAAATCTCCTAAACTTCGATTCACCACCTCAGTATGTCCATCCATTTCAGGGTGATATGCAGAACTAAAGGATAGTTCTGTTCCCAGCTTCTTCCACAATGTTCTCTAGAAATGACCAAAAACTTTGGTATCGCTGTTTGAAACAATACTCCTGGGAAATCCATGAAGTCTCACCACTTCCCTGAAAAAACAAATTAGAAACATGCATTGCATCACTGGTTTTCTGGCATGGGATAAAGTGTGCCATCTGTTAGCACCGCCATTTTTCTTTCCATTTAGAGTCGGTTTCAGTCGGGGTACAACCCATGCACCCAAACATGTGAAGTCAGGTACATAGCACCATGGGGTCGAAGTCAACAAGTGGTCGGTTGGCCATTGGAAACGGGAAGGGATGTCAGAGTCTAAACATGCGTAAGTGATACGGGTATGTCTTTTCCAAAGAGCCGAGTCCTATTAAGAAATCAGTCTCTACGTGCCCCGGGTCGAGTCAAGTAGTTAATGGAAGTCACATCGGCAAGTATAAAAACTATTATCAGTTCATCATGAAAGCCGAAGGAATGAAAAATCATGGCATTCGTATCATGCATGCCCAACAAGCCTTATCACCTATATTCTACACGTGGGGATTTGCCATGGAAAACCTGCAACTTGATTCAAAACATCTCGATTCCATGAATTCACTTTCCTCCAACATGGTTCCTTCTTCTTCTTGACTCATTATAAATCTCAGATTCTCGGCACTCATTTCAGTCGTGAAACTAGGTCCACACCCTGTTTGCAATTCCCCTTGCCAGCCTAGTTTGATCAAAATCCCCCCCCCATGTGCGGTTGTCGAATATGCCACGCACATAATACATACTGGTCATTCCATGGTGACCTCCCAAAGCACAAGGAAAGGCACGTAGAGAAACACAATTTCTAGGGATAAGGCCCAAAACAATTGGGATTCATTCTCACCTGCAATAGGTATTCCCAAGGACATAAAGGGATTCATTCGTTTACCCACAGAGAAGACCAGATCAAACCGCGTGAAACCCGAAGTGGGAGGAATTGCATAGGAATGGAATAAAATAGAAACCTCATCTCCTCAACAACAAATGCCTCGGAGAAGGGGCGGGCCAAGGAAGAACAAGGAAGTTGTGGAAACTCTATTTTTAGAAGAGACGCATGCCAGATCAGTGGCTGAAGAACTACTCATGCGCGCCATTCGGCTAGAGCCTGTTGGAGGATCGAGTCGCGAAGGTAGAAGTAGAACATGGAAAATATATATCACAGGAACGAATGATCAATATCTATCTCAACAATTAAAGCAGGCAAAGCTAGTTATCGCTGAAATCTATCAAGAAAACATGGAGTTGAAGCGATAGGTAACGACAAAGAATATGGAAGCGTCAACAACGCAGGGTCACGAAGGGAATGTGGCATGGATAAAAATATAACTCAGAGAGGTGCAAGACACCATTGTATATCTACAAGAAGCACAGAGGCTGATGGAGGAAAGACATACAGAGCATTACAGGGAATGCGAAGCGACCGAGAAGGAATCTTGCGTGGCTCTCGCCAGCGCACAAAAAAAACAAGTTTAGCAAGTGTTTATATTTGCACCCAAAAGCATAAGATAAATCTTGGTAGTTTTGAAAGACACGTCTCCCCAAATCACTCTACCATTTTGATAACAACTGTAAAAATCAAACAACCACTTTCCAAGCACATTTTTCCCAGCAAATGAGCACGCAGCCAAAAATCAAAGTCGTTATACAAGATAGCGAGTTTTTCGGAAGATACCTTCCCGCTCAGACGTCTGATCGAAGGGGAATACTGACACATATTTTCCTCATATAGATACTTTTCCGATGATGGGATCCTCGTGGAGAATTTGCGAACAGTCATGTGTAAACATATGTGATTATTGTCTATTTTTGGAAGGCGCCATGCGAAGAGTCTCCCACGCATGCTACTCAATTTTCCTAGTTTTAGGGTTAGCAGTTAGAAAGAAGGGAAGCCCAAGTGATGCCCTCATTTATATATGTCATATTTTTGATGTAAGCTGGGTTGGTTGGAAAAATTGGTAGATGACAACTATTGTATGTAATTTGAGTTTTTTGACTGAAACTTAATGCAAAGGTCCTGTAACTTGATGAAAAGATTCTAGTTGTAGCAGTCGGATGTATTGTGCCTCTTTATTTGTGTATGTGCTTCCTGTCATATTTATTCATATCTTTTTCTATCTATTTTGGAAGAAAATTTTGAACCTTTGGATTCGCTACGCAGTGCCCCTTTTTCGCGCCACTTAGACAAAATGTTTTCTTCTAAAGATAACTCTGAATTTTCCTGCAACAACACTCCAAGCTACTTTCTTTGTTTTTCTCCCCGCCACACATTATGGTTTTACATTGAAGATTGTTGCTCGCCTAGCCTTATCCTCTCAAGTTTAGTCACTGAGTCATTTGTCTCTATCATTTCCTCAAATCGACTCCATAGCCCAAGTCTTACTTTCTTGTGCCAATATAACCAGAACTCATTTTATCAAAGGTGTTAAATCTAGCCACTTCTTTCAAAGCCATATTCTGCATGGATATTGCGACTTCCGAGAGAGCCCTCTCTAGATCTGAAAGGATAGTTTCGGGTCTCAAAGTTGGTTGAAAAATTTACCTTCACCGCCTGTTTATCAGCCAAACAGATTTATAGAGTGCTAACACCATCTTTGAAAATCTGTCAACTACCACAACTATGGAATCACTTCCTCTTTGTTTCCTTGGCAATCCCAACACAAAATCCATGCTTATTGCATCCCAAGGCCTCTCTGGAATAAGAAATGGTTGATACAACCTAGTATTTTGTCTCTTCCCCTTTGCATACTAGAAAATATTACATTTGTTTACAAACCTTTTCACATCTGCTCTCATACCTGGCCAATAATATGAACCGTTCAACTATGCAAACATTTTTTCATGGCCAAAATGTCCAGCTAGATCTCCACTATGCATTTCCTTCAACAAATTCTCCCTCATCAAACACTTTGGTATGCACAACTGGCATCCTTTGAACAACAATCCATCCTGAATAAAAAATTTGACCCACTGGCTTTTTTCTCTGAGCACAGGATTCTCACATGCTTCATATGCCTCTTTGAAATCTGGATCATCATGATACATTTCCTTAAGGTGTTCAAACCCCAAGTTTTTCACCTGAAATTATTTCAAAATTAGACATCTCCTGCTCAATGCATCAACAACTTTGTTAGCATTACCATAAATATGTTTAATGACAAAAGTGAAATTTTTCATAAACTCTATCCACTTGGCATATCTCTGGTTTAACTTCTCTTGTCTGGTTATGAATTGTAAAGCCTGATTATCGCTATACAAAGCAAACTCTTTTGGAATGAGATAGTGCCTCCATTTCTTCAAGGATTGAATTATGGCATAAAAATATTTATCATAGGTGGAGGACTTTATCTTAGTATCATTCATTTTCTCACTGAAATATGCAATAGGTCTATTATCTTGGCTTAATACTACTCCAATTGTAGCCCCACTCTCATCACATCTCACTTGAAATGTCTTCCCGAAATCCGACAAAACCAGAATCGGTTATTTTGTTATCTTCTCCTTCAATATGTTGAAGCTCTTCTCAGCCTATTTTATCCATTTGAAATACTTATGTATTTTCTTCACTATATCCATCATTTGTGCACCAATCTCACTAAATTTTCTGATGAACTTCCGGTAGAAACTTAATAATCCATGGAAGCTTCTCACCTCAAATATACTCCTTGGAGGCGACCACTCTTTGATTTCTTTCACCTTTTCGGGATCCGTCTTCAATTCATTTGAAGAGATCACAAAACCCAAGTAAATGAGTTATGTCTTCATGAAAGAGGATTGCTTTAAATTTATCAGCAGCTTCTCCTGCTACAACCTCCTCATCACTAATGCTAAGTGCCTCAGATGCTCTTATTTAGTTTTACTAAAGACTAGTATATCATCTAGATATATGATCACAAACTTGTCATTAAAATCTTTCAACACTTCATTCATCAAACTCATAAAAGTAATCGGGGATTTTTTTAAGCCAAATGGAATAACAAGCCATTCATACAATCCCTTATTTGTCTTGAAGGAATTTTTCCACTCATCACCTTCCCTCATCCTTTTCTGGTGATATCCTCTTTTCAAATCTATCTTTGAAAAATAGTTCTCTCCACTTAAACAATCCATTAAGTCATCCATCCTTGGAAATGGGAATATGTACCTAATGGTGATATTATTTATGACCCTTGAGTCTATACACATTCTCCATCCTCCATCCTTCTTCGGACTCAATATAGTTGGTATTGTGCATGGAATCAAGCTTTCCCTAATGAAACCTTTGTCTAACAGATCTTGAACTTGTATTTTTACCTCCTCATTCTCTTGAGGTGTCAATCTGTACGCTTCTTTGTTCGACATACTTGCTCCTAGTATCACGTCAATGTGATGGTTGATACTTCTGGTAGGTGGAAATGAGCTCGACAACTCATCCACTACTATGTCAGCAAAATTTTCCAATAGCTCCTAAATTGCCTTAGGCAGATCCTCCATAGAAGTACTTGTAAGGATAACTTTCGGCATCCTCACCACCACAAACTACATCTCCTATTTCTTCTTAACTTCACTCAGGAGTTCCTTCCCACCCATGAGAAGTATGCTCATGCTAGCTTCTTCATTCACTTTCTTCTCCTCAATTGGAAGCAACATGTGTGTCCTACCATTCTTATCCAAGGTATAAGTATTTATTCTCCCATCATGAATGACATTCCTGTCATACTTCCATGGTATTCCCAACAAAACATGACATAGATCCATGGGAATCACATCACACATAATTTCATCTCTATATCCTCCTATTTTAAATTCAACCAACCATTGCTTAGTGACTTTTACCCGATGAACCTTCTGCAACCATGAGACATTATACGACATCGAATGTGTAATCATCCCTAGCTCTAACTTCTCCACCATCTCCATGGATACTAAATTATCAGTGCTCCCACTATCAATGATCACCTTGCAAAGTCTGTCTTTAGTCTTGCAAGTTGTCATGAACAAATTCTTCCTCTGCACTGGATTTTAAACCTCTGGATCTAGTTTGAAGAGAACTTTCTTCATCATCAAAGATCTCCCATATTCTATGCCTTCCGCCTCTACATCTTGCCTCTGTTCTTTTGAAATTTGATCTTCACCTCCTTCTTTCTTTCTCTTGGGACATTCCCAAGACATGTCTCCTACCTTTCCATAGACATAACACTTTAATTCTCCTCCTCTACCTCTTCCTCTTCCTTTAGGAAAAGAGTTTCTACCACCACTTTGTCTTCCTCGGGAACTTACTCCTCTCTTAGAGTGACTGTTATCACTGGAATTTCATTAACAAAATTTCATGCAAATGGTTATAGAAATACAGCACTGCCAAACACCTATTAGTTCACCTGCAGCACCAAAAATGCATTTCCAAGAGGAAAAAACTATACAACTAGACAAAAATTGACATGTGTTGAACCACTAAAGGAAGCACGCCCAGAGTGCATGGGCCAAAGAATCCCATAGAGCGCATAATGCACCCCATGTGTGGCTATGTACGAGAAAATCCACACACTCCTATGAATGGCACATTTATGGTTCTTATTGACCCCTCAACCACTTATGGACCAGCTCCCAACTTGATTTGACCCTCAAAACTGAGCTGAATCCAAATGGGGGGTTGGTCAAAGACCAAAGGGTGCCCTAAAGGGCCCCTTATTCACACTAAGAACCAGTTGGATATTTCCTCAAAGACATGCTATAAATGGAGGCCATGGATGCACTAAGAATTCAAGAATATCATAGTATTGTTATGCTGCCTCAATCCTCCTTCAATAATCCTCTTTTCTTCTTGGAGCATTCTAGCAACATTCCAATAAGCTATTCCACTCACCTATTGAGGGAATAGGCTTGGATTTCTTCACCATTTTCTTTATTGCTTATCATTTTAAGAAGATCTTGCCAATAGGGAACTCAATATCCCTCCCAAGTAGGAAGAGGGCATCCATAAGTCCTCCTTTCTCTACGGTGTTTTTCCAACTAATATAGTTATCCATTGGTGGCATAATCTTGGCCATTTGGTTGATTGATTTTGGTAAAAAGTTTCTTATGCATTCTAGTTTTATTTCCTTAGTTGTTTTTAGTTTATTTTCTTGTTTATTTCATGTTCTTGGATTATCTAAATCATGCACTAACCTTTGTCTTGTCTAGCAGGCCAAAATAGACTTGTAAGTGCCCTTGTTTTTCTCACCCAAGTGACGAAATAGACACAACAGATTAGCAACCATACTAGGGAATAAGGTATCAATTTCCTCCCTATTTGGGATTTTAGCGCACTTCTTTTGACCCATTTTCCTTGAAGGAACCATAATCGGCCTAGCCTTACCTGTCAAGAGCTAAGTTTGGAGCTAGAGGAGGATAATTTCATTCAAAATCCTCCCCCCGACGCATATCAGAATGTGTGCGGGTATTTCAACCCACATACGCACATTATGAGCATTGTGTGCCAATAATACGTCATTTCTCTGCGCACTGTGCACCAAAAGGTCTTTTGTTCTCTGTGCATTCTACACATTGTGCACCCACTATGCATCTGTCTAAATTGTAACTCGTGCACCTGTCCAGAGTTTCGAAATTGTAAGCGTTTTGGTGATAATTTGAAGGCCCCTAGCCTTCAAAATATTGCTTTTATGCAAATTGTAAATGCACTACACTTAGATTCCTTTCCCACATGAAAGGTTAGTCAAACATAGGCACTTAGGGGGTAAAAAGAACAATATTTTTTCTTTTTTTTCTTTGAGTTGCCACATGGATGGTTTGTTTGACTGTAAAAGTTAAGTTGAGGTTCTTTTCTATCACATATAAAAACACTTGCATTGGGACCAAAAATCCACTTTAATAATTGAGTATGCTCTTCTCTCGCACCATAGAGCGATCTTAAGAATAAGAAAGGTGGTTAAGGGGACATTTAATCTCCCTTAACAAAATATTTAGGAGAGGAAAACCCCCCCATAGAGTTCCTCTTAGTTTCTTTTGAAAATCATCTTAAATTTGTAAGGGCCCATACATGCCCACATGTTTCAAAATTAGGATAGTTTTTGAAATTACTTTCTTAGTTTACATCACTAGGAGAGCTTAAAGATCAAAGTAACGGGCCCATACATGCCCACATGCTTACAATATAGGATATTTTTTTTAATCCTTCTTAGTATAAATCACATTAGGGAATTTAAAGGATTGGTAAGGACCCATATGTCCACATGCTAGTTCTTTAGGGATTTTAAAATTCTGCAAGGCTGTACCAATGACATCTAGCAAGATAGCTAATCAAGATTTGTAAGGACCACAGGAAGTCCACATGTTGAAAATTGACACCTAACTTATTAAAATTTGGCACTTTTTATCACTTTCTCACACACAAAGTCACTCCTCACTCACGTAATTTCATCTTTAATTGTGGAGGTTGAAGTAGGTATTCTCCAAAGGAATTCCAAAACATCCCACTATTTCTTGAAGAAATTATTCACACCCACTTAATTTAAAAGGGATTGGTTCACACCCCCAATCTCTCAATCAACCACATATAAAATTGTTCTAAAAACGAACTAAGGTTTCCTCCACAGGAGGTGCCAAAAGATTTTTTTTAGTCTAGGTAGGATCTCGTGGGTAGGCATCCAAATAACCCCCGGTTATCTAGTTCTCACATTTTCAAAAATTAGAAGTTGACAAATAGGGAACTTTAAAATCCTCCAAGTCAAGTGTTCCTAACACCATAAGGCAGTGAGATACCCATGAAAGGTTGAAGGTTGAGGTCTGGTTGTTCTATGCATCCCCCCTTGAGTCACCCAACTCTTGGAAGGGATCTAGCCCGTGACCCATTTCTGAGGCCGAAAATCTAAATGTCGTACTTTGATCGAGGTACCTAGTGGCCAAAATTAGGACATCTACCCAGGTGGAAATTGTGGACTGCAATTGCACCTTGATTAGATTTTGTGTGTCTATTGGGAAATATCGCTATCTCTTTCAGGATATGCACCCTCTACCCCTCATTATAACTAATTGTTTCATCCTTCACTAGTTCCTCTTCCAGTGGCTTCAGACCCCACTGTTGAGTGCTCTTGGAAGGTCCAGTGCTATTTTGAGAGGAAGGACATTACGTCTTTTTAGGACACCATAATTTTTTTTCTTTGTTCTCCCATGCGGAAAAAATCCACCTACCCACATGTATGCTTATTTACAGTTGATTTATGTATGATGCTCATTTGATTACATGTGATTGTGAAATATATTGTGAAGGTCCAAATTATACAAGTCTCTTCATTTATTTATCTCATCACCATTTTCACATATTCACTTTTCTAGTCGGACATCATAGGGGACCCACAGAATCCCCGTCATTCCATATGCTTGCAGAATCTCCCTCTTATTCTAGGAGGAGTTCCTAGTCTTGCCAACTCACCAGCTCAACCATATAGCACACCTATGAGTGACACTATTTTTGGATCAGATTTGTTTGGTTCCACCTTACTTGGGTCCAATTCCCAAGGCCATCCATCCACTAGCTCTCCTTCACAAGGAGGGTAAGGAAAAACTTCTTCCCAAGGGAGAAGTACAACCCCACCAAACCCCCCTCAAGGGTCAGGTCCACTACCTGCTCACACCATGGCTGGAACTAATCCTCCACCACCACCCCCCATGCCATATTTGGCATCCATTAACATCCCTTATTTGAGTAAATTCACAAATGACCCTATATTACATGACCCCATATGGCCCAATATGCCTACCAAACTACCTTCAGACATTCCCAAATTTGAAGAAAAAACGGGGGAAGATCCTGCCAACCATGTCATGATCTTTCACTTATGGTTCTCTTCAAACAACATCATGGATGAATCTGTCTGCTTAAGGTTATTTCAATGCACACTCACTGGTCCATCAGCCAAATGGTATGTGGACGAAAAATTAGGGACCCACGGGACTTTTGAATACTTGGCCAAAGAATTTTTTTCCTTCTTTCAACTACGAGTTTGTCATGACACTGGTCTAGAACTTTTCTCTGAGTGAAAACAAACCTTGGCTATGCACATTTTCGACCACATTCATGAATGGCATCGGTGACATAGTTTATGCAAAGTAGAAACCACCAAAGAACAATGTCTCAATTGGTTTCTCAAATCACTCGTCTCTATCCTTGCCAAAGATGTGGCATCCACCTTCCCCCAAACCGAAGAGGAATCCATCAGTAAGGCTCAACAGTACGACCTCATTTATGCTCAGTCAAGTTACTTATACATAGTAATACCTGATGCACTGAGACCCATACCATTTGGCCAAGACAAACCTAGGATGTCTCATGGGGCATATGGATTGATTGGTACCTCAACACAGCACAATCTGTATATCAAACCACCACCTATGTATGGTACACCCCAATATCCGTCGATATATGGAGGGTCATATTATTACCCTCCTCCCATTTACCAACAACCATATCTTGTTGCTCTCCCTCCACCCATGAGTGGACCTTTGCTGGCACCCATCATGCGCCCATCTTCTCAACCAAGTTAAGGTACCCCTTCTACCTCATCTTATAACCTGGGCACTAGTGAAAGCACTATTCTTTCCTATACAACCTATGAATCGTTGCCACAAAAAAATATGTATTTCCCATTTCATGGTCCTCCACAGCCAGTTGCTCCTCCACATGGAAAACCACACATTGATGTTAACTTTGTTCATCCCTCTCCCATTCAACAATTTCATACTTTTTAACAGTTGAATACAGAAAATCTGGCCCATCATTCAAATAATGCCAAAAATAAAGGTAAAAACCAAAACAATAATAACCCAGGACCAGGAGGAAATAACCCCCAACAAAACCAACCTGTTGGGGGAAACTAGAATCAAGGTAACCAGAACCCCCAAGGGGACAGTAAAAAAAAACACCAAGGGAGGAAATACAATAAAAACCTCCAGACAAACTTCCCTTGTTCTCTTTGCAGTGATCATGGCCATTACACTCACCATTGCCCCCAAATTGCCGACTTCAAATGGATGAAAGATTCCATGAATGTGCCATGTCCTTCAGTGCCACCTGCCCCTTAGAAGGCCCCACAACATTATTTTCAACAACCACCCCCGACCGTGTTGAAAAATGCTATTCCACACCAGTGTGTGATGAATACCCAGTAGGAAATGCATCCTGCCCCACCACAAATAGGACAGTATCAAAACACTGGAAATCCGACGGATCGCAATATACTCCTCGCTAGCGAAGAAGAAATTCTTTTGCAAACACATGGTCATAAATACAACGCACCCCCTGAATCTACCCCCACCACCTAACAATTAACTCCAGCTACAACCAGAAAACCCTTGATGATTCCACACCCTAACACTTAACCCCCCATCTGTATCCCTCACATCATGTTATGACAAAATGTCAACAACCCTCAGGTTAGGGCGACACACAATTACAGTCTGGTCAATGACTTGATGCAATATCCTACAACCATGTCTGTATTGGAAGTCCTCCAAACTTGTCCAACTCAATGGAAATCCTTTCTTTCCGCCTTGGAGCCAGTCTACCCAGTTGATACTAGACTCATCACATTTGATCTAAATTGTGGGGAACCTCATCTCCCCTCTTTGGTAGCTTTCCAGATACCAGTCAATATTAAGAACATCACGGTTCATTGGTGTATAATTGATGAAGGTGCATCCACATGAATCATGTCCAAAATTGTATGGAAAAAACTTGGCTCCCCTGAGCTAATACCATACGCCATCACTTTAAAATCTTATGATGGTAAACCATATTCCCTTGAAGGGATCTTTTAAAATGTCCCCGTCGAACTCGGGGTCAAAACCATCCTTATCGACATTGATTTTATCGACGCCCCGCTCGATTAAAACATCTTTTTTGGACGTAGCTACATGTACACTATGAAGGTAGTGGCCTCTTATTTGTTTTGAACAATGATGTTCCCCCACAACGGGAACATCATCACCATCAACCAAGTTTCACATTAAGAGCCTAACCACTCCTCCAACATCGATAACATCTTACCTCTCGTCCGCACTAGTTTCGATGCATATCCACTCATGGATATGAGCCCCGAAATTTTCAAAGACCCATCCTTGCTGGGGGCATACCATGGAGCACCACCACTCATACACCCCTCAGCACAAGTGTGTGTCATATCTTCTAATGGAACTGAAATTGGAGATACCATTCCTCCTACTGAGTCTTCTCCACCCCTTGATGTCCCACCATTTGAAGAATCTCCCACAGGAATTACCTGAGAACCCTATGACACCACTTATCCCCTATTTCACCCTTCCCTAGGGGAAAATCCTGGTTTGGGAAACAATCTCCCAAGCCATTACTCAAATTCCCTTCTTCTACCCCCCATCGGGAGTACAATATTTTTAGGTATATGCAATGCTTACCATTCCCAACATTGTGCTCGCCATTCCGATATGGTATCTACACCCACCGGTGATGGTTCCTCAATCATCCCTCCCTCCCCAATCAAAAGGAATCTTGATGCTGATTCTAGTACTAACTCCAGCCACACCACCCTCACCCCCAATCACTAGTGCCACCACTTCAGCTAGGGGAAGATGGAAGAAGAAAGATTCCATCACTCCACTTCCTCCCTAAATTCAACCTCCTTGCACACTCTGTGAAAGAGAGGGACACCCCACTGATCGATGTCCTTCTCTCCTCGAGTTATGCAATCTGATCCAACTACCTCGAGCAACTACATTGCTCATTGCTTCACCAAGTGTTGGCCCTTGACCAAGTTTTGAGCATCCTTGGTCATGTTTGACCTATTTTTGGGACTTTGATAGGCTATTAAAGGCGAAGTGCAAGATGAAGAAGAGATCATGGATCTCAGCCCCTTTTTAGGGCCTTTTTGGGTTTTGGGATTATGTAATGGGTATGGGGATGTCGTCCCATGGGTTTACCCATGCTTAGGCCTATTTTGTAATGTATAAATAAAAGTCTAGGTGATGTAAAAAGTAGTGTGAATAGTGACTAGTCTGTTGCAAGTGTGCTAAGTGTTGAGTGTTAATTGCTTTGTGCATACTGTGTGAGACTTGCAGAGCTAAGTGCAAGTGATTGTAAGAGACTGTGGAAGGCTTTGTGCTATAACTCAAGGAAGGAGGATCTAGCGAGGTGCACAGATCTTCTGTCCTCTGCGGAGTTGATTTTGAGGCTTTGTTCATGTAATTAGATTGAAAGAAGATAATAAAGAAGACGAAGAGTTGGTGGATGTAGCCCTAGGGTGGGGGTGAACCACGTATACCATGTGTTGTGAATGCTTTGTTCTTTTGGTTATGTGATTCAATGCTTAGTGTGATGTTAGATGATAGATGAATCTGATATAATAGTTTAGTGTTGAATAATGTGAATGAATGCTAGATCTGACCTCTATTTGTATGCTTAGTGCTTGAGTCTATTGGATCTTTGTGAATAATGCACCGATCTGTTGTTAGGGTTTAGCTACGCTGTGAACTAAGTTGAATATTAACGAACTGTAATAACTAAGTTCTTTGTTAAGGTGTTACAATCACAGATCTGTGCCCCAGCTAAGGTTGCAAACATTGGAGTCCTGCAACCACCCTTGCTTCTACCTCAGGTGAGACTTCATCTGCTTCGCAGGTGTTGCCGAAAGGGTCGATAGTTAGGGTTTTTTTGGTGTGTTGTTGTAGCGTTGAACCCTGGGTCTGCCCTTGTGCCAACAAATGGTTCTGTTGCTGAGACCTGAAACTGTGATTGTTGGGAACTAAGGAAGAAGAATCTTTGTGCAAATATCTGACCTAAAACTGTGATTTCTAGGAACTGAGGAAGAAGAAGATCTGTTTGTAGATATGTTGTTTGACTTGCGAAGCTCTCTACTAAGGAAGCAGGAAGATCTAAAGAAAAGAGGTAAGATCTGAATGCTTTGTGCTCTGATAGAGGTAAGAATAGTGAAAAGTTTTAGATCTGGAAGCTTTGTGCTTTGCCGAAAGTAAGATAAGTGGAAATTTTTGTTTCAAGAATATGGATCTAGGTATGTTTGATAAATTTTGTCCTAGCCTGAAAACCAGGGTGCAGCTAGAAGAAAGAGCTTTTGATATGAGTAGATCTGATAAGAATAGTGAAATATATGTTATTCCTATGCATACAAAGAATGTTTGGACTAACAAATGGATGCAGGATCCTAGAAATAATTTTTTGTAGGTTAGCTACCATGATCCTAGTGTGTAGTACAAGAAAGGATGGGGTTCATTTAAGAGAAAGAGAGGATTAAATATTTGTTACATTTGCAGAAGACTGGGACATCTTGCTAAGGAATGCCCTGATAGAAGACCTAGTTGTCTTTGTTGTAAAGATATGGATCATGAAGTTTTGGATTTCCCTAGAATGATTTCTAAACTTGAAAGAATGAATATGAGACAAGAAGAACATGAGAAAGGTCAAGACACTAAGACCATGGTGGAACCCTAGAAAGAATCAGAAATTGTATTTCTACAAATGAAAGAAACCCCGAATGACCACTGAAATATCAACTTATCAGAGATCTTCAAAGATAAAGAGTACATAGAAGAAAGAATAGGAGACTTCAACGTTGACTATGTTCTGGATGAAGAAACACAGGTGAATATGATGACAGAAAGAACTTGGGAAACTTTAGGAAAGCCTGTTATGATTCCTTCATTAGGGGGAATAGGATTATTTAGAGGAAAGTTGATAACCCTTTGTGGAAGACTTACCCAAATATCTATGAGTGCTCATGGAACTTCGATAAAAGAATATTTTGAGGTTGTTAAATTTATTGAGAACAATGCCCCATTTTCTATATTACTAAGAAAACCTTGGATTGAAAGGGATTAGACCAGAAGGAAAGAAGAAGAAGTCTTAGAGCAGAAGAAGAAAGAATTAAAAGATTTCATGACTAGGAGGATCGCACACTTGATTGAAGAACAAGAGAATAGATCGAAGCTATTTAGAACCATAAAATTGGATGTCCAAGTTGAAATAACACAAGAAGACTCACAGAAGACTGAAGCATCTACCCATGATAGAGAAGAAGTATTGCCCCTGAATCCTAGGAAAGAATCTCAATAGCGTGAAGTTACTATGCCAAGAGGAGATAAGAATCATAATGGAAAGAGGAATACCGAGACGAAGCTCACTGGAAATAAGGCTAGAAAACTAAGTAAGAAGAGATCAAAGATAGAAAAGTTATAGAAGGTTCCAAAGGGAACTTCGCAGAAGGAAAATTTGCAAAACGGGAACTTCGTCGGTATAGCAGAACAACACCATATGGCACTTCACCATGGAGAAGAAATATAGCCGTTGGAAATAGTATAACCATTAGACTGATGCCCTGAATGGGTAGAATGACATTTATGGTCATAAATATCACCATCAGACCATTGGGACCATGCTGTAAAAGACAAAACTGAATTAATGAAGGCTTCTCATCCATTGGAGAGATCCGTTGCCTAGTTATCTACTTATTACGTTGAGCCTTTCACGGAGAACACTTTTTCCAAACGTGATTATCTGAGCCCGCAACTCAGTTGATTTTGTGCAGTGATCATCGAGCTATCACCATCCATCCCATTGCATTGAGTAGTTACTCTTCAAACCCGAGATATTCAACCACGAGCGTGTATGTCGGAAGAACTTAGAGTAGTCGAAGTGTCTGTGAAGGAGGTACTCATCGACCTCATGACTGAAAGAGTAGTGTCTTTGTCTATGGGTGTACAAGCATCATTGAAGAGAGGAGCACAAGCCTCTCCATCAACCGTTTGCGAATTCGGACCATCCCGAGTCATCACAAAAAAGAGAACCAAGAACAGAGATGACCTAGCAAATGTGAAGCTAATCCCGACCATCTTACCTGACTACATCCCACCTCTAGCTGGCATAGTGAGTCACAATAGTGTGCCAAGATATTTTTACTACACCATGGTTACTGTGTACCTCCTGAAGGGGATACACACAGTTAGAGCGCAGCAGGACAAGATCACAACATTGAAGTTCAACGACTTCAACCTAGGAGACCGCAAGAACCATAATATGCTTGCCCCATATAAATACTTGACCAAGATGAAGAGGAATAACTCAAAAATAATACCCCAGTCATGGATGATGAACCTCGTGTAGTCCACCCTATTGAATGTAATGAAAATCCCACACTTTGGAAGGCACCAGGAGGTTAACGCATGTGTTAATATCCTGCTTTCATGTTACCATGGAGGCTACTTATGGATAGGCTGACATATCATAGTCGATCCGATGTTGATCTATAGGATCATCGAATTAAGTATGCAAGGACCCGACTCGTAGAATTTCTATCTGGGGAAAGCCACAGATCGCGCATTAGCACAAAATATAAAGGATACCTACGAAGATGTTGAGAAGGGGACGTGAGGCTATAAGGTAGCTTCCATCTAGAATGGCGCAGTACGCCTAGCATGACAATTAATTATAGGAAATCTAGTAAGGAAGAACAAACCCACGCAATTCATAGGGTTTGTCGTTGACCTCACAGGGAAATGTGTGGAAGGCCTATAGATGAACTGGGTGAAGTACCTAATTAATCAACTAGAATTAGACTGCTGCGAAGCACAGGATCGAAGATACGAGTTCCACTTTAGCTGGCTCCTGATCCTCATCGCATTTATTTCTTGGGAGATGTTGGAAGGTGTGACCTTTCCGGACATTGAGCTACTCGAACCGCTTGCTGCGAAGTTCACCATGCTCTGGTACTTGAGCGATATGGGAAAACAGTGGCAGTCGAATGCAGTCTTTCACACATATTATCTCCAACTGAAGAGGGCTATCGAAGATGAACCTCACATGACACCAAACACCCTATAATTGTTCCAACCCCTCATGAAGTTCCACGCAGATCGACACTTCATCTATATCACTGCGCGAGTAGACAAGCATAAGGAGGAGATTCAGTCATACTAAAATCTCACAGAAGAGGACCTCAAGGAGATAACTAAGGACTGGTTAGCAGAACTCCTTATCCCCGCTAATCCTGCAGAGATGTCTGACCCAAAAATTGATAGCTCGGAGGCCACTCACAAAGAACATGACACACCCAGAACTAGCAGAAGGAAGAAGACCATAGAAGTCCAAGACTTAAGCAACACATCAGAAAAAATTGGCTCCTCAGCAGATCAGGACCTCGAGGAGATAACTAAGGACTGGTTAGCAGACCTCCTTATCCCCGCTAATCCTGCAGATATGTCTGACCCAAAAATTGATAGCTCAGAGGCCACTCACAAAGAATATGACACACCCGGAACCAGCAGAAGGAAGAAGACCACAGAAGTCCAAGACTTAAGCAACACATCAGAAAAAATTGCTTCAATATCACCTGGCCGAGGGGGTGATTATGAAGTAGAAGAGATAAATGGTAAAGAATATGAGCAGAAGTAAGGAGAAGTAACATCACCTAGAGATGAGGCTAATCCCTTGAAGAAGAGGAAGGTTTCTTCCTTGAAACCCTCTTCCCGAAAGAAATCCAGAGCCACCTTGACCAAGATGCAAACTGTGCTCATTGTCAATGACTTTGACTTCATCATCGTAGTTGTAAACAACACCTCGCAGGAAATCTTGTAGAAACATGAAGCCAAGTAGGGGGATATGTATGAAAGAATCAAGGTTGAGCTCTGAGGGGTACAACAGGCTCCTTAGTCCAGTCATGCAGTGTTCATTGTGCCCCTGCAGTCAAAAGAACTAGAGTTGGGAGATGAGCCAGCCCAACTCCATTGAATAGATGAGACCAAATCTTTCCTTTGTCATGCACAGGAAGAAATATAAAAAGTCATCCAGGCCTTGAAGCAAGTGAAATAAGTAGTCATAGAAAAATGCTGAGTTGCGGAGAAAGAGAAGGTTGATCTCCATACAAAGTTTGAAGAGGAGAAAGCATAGATTCATTAAGAAAAAGAACAGTTTCTCACAGAACAACTCAAAGTGAAAGAAGCAGTCAACCGAGAACTTCACTCTGTGACAGTATTAGAGACAAAGGCATAAGACTGTGTCAAGCATCAAGTAGAATAGCTCGCATAAGCTATCCAATAGCTACAGTAAATAATAACAAACTTAGAGCTCCGCACAGTGCCCGACACCCCGCAAGATGTGAGGGATCAAAGAGATGCAACTGCTCAAAGCAAAGTTGAGAGAATAAAGGCCCTTGCCATGGAATGTAAACAACTAAGTGAT
>CBVK0100178534.1:0-12984 GCA_900067695.1 Picea abies
TATATATATATATATATATATATATATATATATATATATATGGGTTTCCCCTCTCTCTTATATATCTTTATCATTTTATCAATATAAATCAACCATTTTATGGTGTTTGTTCGAGATGTCTTCCTTCATTATTCAGATTTGAAGGTGCAATATTCCATCCATGGGTGTGCATGTGACCCCATTGTTTCTTGCTTATTTTCTATCATTATTGTTTATTTTCCATTTATTTTTTAATTGTGGTGGTTGCATTTGGTTAGAGGGCCACAATAATTGTGTATAAGAGGTCGATCTATTTTCTCTCTTACTATGTTTTCCTTCTCAAACTATGAAAGAAAGGAAAACAAAAAAATAAAATGTCAAGGGCTAGATCCCAAGCTTATAATGTGCCTAAGGAAGAGTTGTATGAAGCTTTCATTAAGTTCGCAAATGAAATGAAATAGTTTCTAAAGGGAAAGAGAATCACAAAACCTAAATTCTTATACCACAATTGAATATTTCATGATGGAGATGAGCAGCTAAACCCTTGGGGAATGTAGGGTAACACCCCTTGATGGGGAAACTCACACTTGGGGAGAATTATGGATTTCTAAAATCACTAGAGGGTATTTTGATGATTTTGTAGATCCGTTAACTCAAAGAGCATATCACAACTAGAATGAGAGTTATGAAGTTCAACTCATGCATTTTTTCTAGAGGGAGATGCATATTTAATAATTTACCAAGAAGTTCCAAGTTATCGATTCCAAGGCTTAAAACCCCCCATATTAGGTGTTATGTCTTAATATTTCCAAGCTATGTTTAAGGCTCTGGTCTAAGGAAAAATGTTTGAACCCAACACTTATGAAAAAGCCATTGTTATTTATAGAAGAGATACAATTCATCATGAGGATATTAAGAGAAATATACTAGGATTTCTAAAAAGGGGTTATAAATATGATATAAGGGCCAAGGCGAGGGAAAGGTTGAAAATCCACTTGTTAAATCCCTTACCCATCAGGCTAACCAAAACACTATCCCTCCTAGTTCAAATTCAGGGAAAATTTTAGGGGCTAAATTTCTCCCACGGGCTAATTTTCCATGCTTTTTCCAAAAAAAAGATTCGCCAATTTCCATTTTTTCTATAAATGTTTCTCCCAAATTCTATAGAATAAAACTATTTTATCTTTAAAATAACCAAAATTTTATAGAGACTATAAAAAATCCTTAGAAACATTAATAATTTTACAAAAATATTGCCAAACATTTTATAGTTTTCATATTAAGGACTAGTAAGACTCGTCAAGGTTTCTACATTTTGAGATAAATTTCCATCCTTAAAATCACCCCCGCTCAAATTGTTGTCCTAGATTCTCTAAAACATGGTTCAAGGGCCATGCTTATGATACCCATAATATTTTTATGGTCAAAGAACTATACCAATTCAACTTAGATAGATACTCTTCTTGAAGAAGTTGAAAATCCACTCCCCTCTATGCTTAGAAATAGGAGAACCATCAGTCTCCCTTGTTGCAATGACTAGATTGGGTTACCTTGATACCTTCAAGTTTTATAACCATATTAAAAATTAGAGAGTCCTTATTATTGTTTACCCTATAAGTACATTTAACATTCATGTTAAGAAATAGGTTAAGCATTCGAGCCTCAATATAGATACTTATGAATGCTTCCTCATCAACATACTAGTCCATAAACATATTCAATGTGAGGGTGTGGTGCAAAAGGTGGAACTTTTTGTGGAATATTATGGCATGATGATGATTTTGATGTCATAGATGTTGTGGGAATTGATGGTGTCTTGGGTATTCAATGGATTGTCTCTATAGTCACATATTCCATTAATCACTAAGAGAAATTCCTCTCTTTCCAATACGATAGTTGTGAGGTGACTTCCAAAGTAGTTAAACTTAAGAATATTGAAATTATGAACTCCAAACACATGTAAAAAATGTTGAACAAGGGTCACTTTGGTTTAATGGACTACTTGTACTTCATAGAAGAAAACCCCTTGTAATCAAACTTATGCTTGCAATGCTTGAGAAGTATAAGGTGGTGTTTGAGGAAATGCTTGTGAAACAGCCTCTCGACAAGGGGTTGGACATGTTATTGAGATGGACCCCACCAAAGGTACCATAGTGCTACATCCTTATCAATATGGGTATTTTAAGAAGTCAAAGATTGAAAGGCTCATGGAGGAGATTTTAGAAGTCAAGATCATCACTACTAACAATAGTCCTTATGTTTACCTAGTTGTATTAACATGAAAAAAAAGATGGTTCTTACCACATTTGTATGGACTATACAACACTTGATCTAATCACTATCAATAATAAGTTTTCCATGTTTTGTATTAATTACTTGGTGGATGAGCTACATGGTGTCAAGTTATTTTTTAAGATTGAAATTTGTTTAGGATACTACCAAATACTTATCTAGATCAAGGACTAAGAGAATATTGCCTCAAGACTCATAAATTTTGGATGATACCATTTTTACTCTGCAATGCTCTTTCTATTTTTTAATCTTTAATGAACAAGGTGTTTGGTATGTACCTCCACAAGTTTGTTATAATTTTCTTTCAATATATATTAATATATAACAAAACATTGACAAAGCATATATAGAATTTAGATCTTGTTGTGAATGCATACATTAGCTAAGAATCAATTTTATGCAAGGGAATCCAAATTTACTAAGACTTCCCTAAAGTATCATTATCATATTATCTTTGCAAAGGGTTCTCATCTCGAGCCCCCAAGATCCAAGACACTTCAGTGGTTAGTGCCAATGTCCCTTGAGAGGCTTCATGGATTTCTCATCTTAGTATCCCAACAAGTTTTTGAGATCCTCAAAGAATCCCTTTCTTCAAAATCCGAATTCTTACTACCCCTAATTTCACTCGCACTTTCATTTGTGACTCTTCTGGGTTTGGTCTTGGTGTAATATTATTATAGGTCAATCACCCTATTTCCTTTGAGATCTCCAAGTTGAATGATATACAAAAGAATATGATAACATGTAATAAAGAAAAGTTGTCCATACTTCATGCACTAATTAAGTAGTGTCAATCCCTTCTAGGTGCAATGTTCTTCATTAAAATTCATCATCTTAAACTTAAACACTTATTGACCATGGTATTTTAACATAGGAGGAACAAAAGTGGATTTATTGGCTCCAAGTCTATGAATTTGAGATATGGTAAAAAAAATATTGTTATTGATGTCTTATCTCGTCATGATGAGCTACCCACATTTAACTCCATACCAGTAAGCTAGCCTATTTGGGTACATGCGATCCTCATCAACTAAGTACAAGACCACGCTAAAGTTTAGCTTTAAGGTATTCTTAATGGAAAGAGGGTCAAAATTTGGATTATCTAGAATGGTGTGTCCTCTTTAAAAATCACATATATTTTAGGCTTGTAACTCCCCTTATTACAAAGGCTCTTCTACATGGGCATGCCTCTCCCTTGGTTGACTATGTGGGTTTCCAAAAAATGTATAGGAATGTGTCCTTTAGTTTTCATTGGCCAAAATCAAGGTCTAATGTTGAGTGATTTGTGGTTGAATGTGACACTTTATAGTACACTAAGGTGGACATTGTTCTTTATCTCGTTCTTCTCTAGCTTAATTCCATCCCTAAATAAATGTGGAAGTTGTCTCTATGGAATTCATCACTAGCCTACCCCTCTCCAAAGTTAAGGATGTTATCTTTGACGTGGTTAAACATTTAACCAAGTATTCCCATTTCCCTTCAGAACCAAGTTTACAACTTCAGAGGTTGCTAATTTATTCTTGAATAATGTGTATAATCTCCATGGCCTCCCCCATTGTATTGTCTATGATAGAGACACCACGTTTGTCATTAGCTTTTGGATGGAAATTTTTAAAGTAGCAAGGGTCACCTTTAATATGAGTATTGTGTATAAATTTAAAATAAATGGAAAAATTGAGGGGGCTAAAAAGTGCTTGGAAGAGGAGCTTCAAATGTAAATAGGGGATAAGCAAGGCAAATGGGTTAAGTGGTTACATCTTGCATAATACTAGTACAATACAACCTAGGACTTATATACAAAAAATACTCCTTGAAGAAATTATAGTGTGATCCTCCCTCACTATAGTCCCTATGATCACTGACAATCTATAGGAGATGCAAATATTTATTCACATATTGAAGGATAACTTGTCCATGGTAGTGAACAACATGAAGCAGTAGACAAATCAACATCAGTTCAAACAATAATTTAGAGTACTAGGTGATATGGCATTTATTTGCTTGCAACCTTAGAAGTAAGTCATTCTATAGAATCTAATCTAGATTGGATCATTATATTATTTTTCATCTATCTCAGTAATTTTTGGGTGGACAAATTGGAGGAATCAGCTTGCAGGGCCATTTTGGCGGCTGGTCTAAATTTGGAAATTTAGGTCCAAAAAAAGGTGAAATATTCAAAATCCATTTTGAGGCATAAAATGACATTTTTTTGTCCAAAATTTATGATGGAGGAAGATTCTAAATTCTACACATCGATACCTTTCTAACGGTGCAAGAACTACCTCAATCATAGTTTGTATGTGAAATCTATGCCTCCCACAAGTTGACCTACCGTAATGATTACCATGTTGCAAGTGGATGCCATGTCATCCTCCATTACTTAGACATGTGGGGCTAGCCATGTAGCGTATTTTCTAATAACATTCTAGAAGCTTGAAAACATTATCACAATTGAGGGTTGAGGAAGTCAAAAATCTACCCCTAGATGGTTATCAAGCTATGTTAAATACTAGGCTGCTAGGAGGAGAAGGGGTTCCATTATATGTTATTGTATTTTGTTCCATAGCAGAGAAGAACAACTGGGAGTGGGAAATTAGAGAGCATAATATAGGGTGTTAATCTTCTATAGCAGCCTAATAGGCCACATGTCTCAGGTGACTCCATAGAGAGTGTCTTCTCCTTTGTACTTGCATCATATTCTAGACCAGAGAAAAGAGAGCAGAGCAACCTCACCTTCTAGCTAGGTTTTTCTCCCATAAGGGTTTCCCAAAGAAATTATTTGTGTTGTTTTGTGGATGGTGTGTGATTTTATTTTACTGTTCTCTATTTCTCACATTTTAGCTATTCCATGCATAAGCAAAAAATCAGCAACTAAATATTTGGGAATATAAAGGAATTTAACCTTCATAATGTAGATTTCAGTTTTATTTATCAGATTTGTTGTGATGAACAGTTCCAGTGGAATATCCACAATAGTTTACAGATCATAATCACAACAAGAAAAAAATCCAACCTTGATTATATGGGTCATACTAGGTGTGTTCATAAGGCTAGGGAGGTGTCATACACATTGGACATCCCCAGCAAGGGAAACTTAATGACATATTCCATGTTTCATGCTTAAATAAGAAGGTTTGTGATGTAGTAGTTACACACACCAAGATTCCACTTAACATATAGGGAAGGTAAACTAATATCGGTGCCTAGGTGATTTGGAGGAACACTTCAAAACCTTTATCAATATCAAAATGCAAAGTATAGGTCCAAGTGGAAGGGGTTAGACAAGGAGGGAGAAACATTGGAGTCATAAGCATTTCTAGACAAATAACCAATTTTGATCACCTAACCATGAAACATGCTCCTCAAGGAGCCATCAACTAAAAAATACTCTTTCTCTTTTCTTACTTTAGATATAATTATGTTTTATCTAAATTGGTTGATGTAACACTTTTATAATAAGTTTCCATTCTAATCTTGCTCTTTGTTTTGTCAATTGATTTTATTATAAAGTGCATGTCATTTAAATTATAAAATTCTTGTCACTTAAAGCTTTGAGAATAATTTTTTTTCTAAGAGAGAGGGAATGTTGTGTAATTAATTACAAAGCCATATTAAGTATTAGGCTAATTATGTACATTAACCATTTTTTTATAAACTCATGATTTTGTAATAGTATTATATTTGTAAAATTACCACTTTAGTATAATAGGAACCTAATGAATTATTTAGTGACTTAAGTATTTATTTAGGGATTTATTAGGGTTTTCCTCTCTATATATATAATAGGGTTTCCTCCCTCCCTTATATAAATGTATCATTTTATCAATACAAATCAACAAGTTTCTAATGTTTCTTGAGGATGCCTTCCTCCATTACTCAAATTCATTGGTGCAATCCACCCATGGGTGCATGTGCCTCCATTTTTTCTTACTAATTTTCTGTTATTATTGTCATTTACATTTGTGTTGTAGTAGTGACTACATTTGGCTACAGGGCCACTACACTCCATGTGTACAATCATTATAGGTATCATGCATAATAATTACAATAAATTTATCAAGTCATAAAATAAAAGAGTTAACAAGCATGACAATAAATGTTGATGAATATAAAACATCAATTTAATATTATTAATTTAATTAAATAATGCATTACTTAAACAACAATAAACATAGCCTAGGCTCAAAACCTCTCTTATTTAAACAAGAAGAAACATATCATCTTTCCAAAACAATTAATAGGGTTGGGTTGCTCCAAAGAGTTAACAATGTGAATGTGAGACCCAACAATCACTAATGACCTCACAATAACACATGTAGATGTGAGTTCAAACCACAACATTTATAACATCATTTTAGAACATATTTCAATCATCATATAAAGTATGATCTCAACATTAAATGTAAGATAACATAGACAACTAGATGATGTCAATATTCAACAAAACAACATGAGGTTTGCATGGAAACCTTCATTTCTTCACTAATGGGGATTCTCTATTCAACATTATATTTATATACAACTATGATATTTGGTTCAAATTTAGTTTCATGTATATAGATTTAAATATATAAGTATGAAGCTAAAAATTGCTTTGTAAAATTTTCTTCATTTTTATAAATATGAAGCTAAACTTTGAAACATAATCTCATAATTGTAGATAAATATGATTAATACTCAATTTATTTGTTAAAATGGCATAAAGAACCCTTAATTAATGATACACATCGAATTAACCCTAATTATTAAGATGAAAACTTTAATTTCAAAAGAGATTCTTATTTATTTTAAAGCAATACAATATTGTGTTCCATGTCCTATTCATATTCAAAATACTTGAACATGCATTTGGAACCTATATATTAGGTCATATTTCCTTTTAAGAGGAAGACAAAATATTGTGTTCCATGTACTATTCATATTCAAAATACTTTTTTTCCAAATGAAAATTCGCTTGAATTTTTGTATTAATAAAAAATTATTTACATCAGCAGGAAGCTTCCTAAAGGATATTTCCAATGAAAAAATAGAATTACAATCCGACAAAAATTCAAACTAAGAGTTTTTTTTCATTATCCGGGGACTCCAAGCCTCTCTATAGTTTAATCCGGAAATAAAACCAATAGTATTTCATATCCATACCAAGGATTATATATCACACTCCACAATCAAGGGTTGATTAATATGAAAACACAAAAAGGCAATCAGAACAAATTGATCTAAGACATAGGACCAGTCCTCCCATCAATCATTGAGAAATAAGTTAGTACTCATTTGTGCTCCAACAGTCCTTGCTTGGAAAGGGAATCTGCCTCTATATTGTATTCCCGAAATATGTCAGTGAACTTTATATCTTTCAAATTGGTGGTGATCGATCTTGTCCTGTGCATCCAGACTTCAATTTCAGTGGCATGTAGGTTAGTTTTTCGGTTCATCCAATCTATTATGACTTTAGAATCACCCAAGAGAACTAGTCTATTGATATCCCAAAGTTTTGCAAGCCTAAGTGTCACGAAGGCACCAAATAATTTTGCTTTGGTATTTGTACCCCTCCCATAGTTGATAAACCATCTAATTACTCCCCAATCTGGCTGTTTAATTACTCCCCCCACACCACAAATTGTGCCTCCTCTAATTGATGCCCCATCAAAGAAGGCGACAATGAAATCCTACAAATGTATGAGAGTTCTCTTGTACCTGGATAATAATTTTTGTTGATGTGTACGAGGGTTGTAAGCCCCAATAATCCTGTAAGTTACAGCCCCAATGGATGGCTTCTTTCCATTGAAAATTGTCTGGTTCCTTTCGATCCAGATATACCAGCAAACCAAAACTGCCAGAGTAGTGGGCACAGTTTTATCTAGAACCCAGGAAGTAAAAACCAAGTTGAAGTTTACCCCCTCCCACCAGTTTTTAACACAAAGAAAGGAAGTCTCTTTGGCCCATACAGTCTTGGTGAAAGGGAACTTAACAAATAAGTGATCGCAGTATTCATTGTTAATCTTGCAGAGCATGCAAATGCCTGGTCCCTGCCAGCCTTTCCTCTTTAACTTCTCCCAGGTCAGAATTTCATTTTCTGAAACCATCCAGATAAAGAGTTTCATCTTTAACTGGACGTTCCACTTCCAAAGGTATAACTTCCATCCTATTTGTGTCGGGAGATTAAGAGTTGATAGAATTTCATTATAAATGATTTTGACTGAAACGATGTTGGATGCATCGCCTCCTGTCCATAAAATAATGTCTTTGATGCCTTGAAGAGAAACCATTGTAACATTTAAATGAAAGAAAAAAAGTCCCATTCTGTCTTTTGAGAATCCGTCATCCCCAAAATTGTGTCGTCGAGCCACGATTCCATCAATGTAAAAGGATTGGAACTAGTCGTTGCATTTGCTAACACTGTTACATTTTTTTTTATGCAGGCACACAATTGTTTCATTGGAGAGGAGGGTAGTTTCCCCCATACCTGTGATTTTATCTTTGCCGATTTTGATAAGTTGACCAGTGCCAGGCACCCAGCTCAGCCACTTTTTAATGATGTGAACCGAACGAACTAAGCTAGTCCATATTCTGGATGTGCCTTTGGTCTTGTGATCAGCCAATCTAAACCAGTTTGTCAAGGATAATTTGGGGAAATATTTTTCCTTTAGAATGCTCTGTCAGATGCCCTCCTGAGTGAGCAATCTCTAAAGAGTGTTAACTGTCAACGCTTTGTTGAAGAAGAGGAGATTTCTAAAACCCCAACCACCTTTTTTCCTTGGTCTGGAGAGGACATCCCATCTGCACAGGTGGAAGTGTTGAGTGTCTTTTTGTCCATTCCAAAGGAAATGGAACATCAGTCTTCTGATCTTTGCTAGCACTAATTGAAGAATATATTCTAGTGAAAACCAGTAGACTGATTGTCCCTCCAAAACATATTTAATAAGAATGTATCTCCCACCCAATGAAAGCCAATGATTTCCAAGCCTCTCTATAGTTTAATCCGGAAATAAAACCAATAGTATTTCATATCCATACCAAGGATTATATATCACACTCCACAATCAAGGGTTGATTAATATGAAAACACAAAAAGGCAATCAGAACAAATTGATCTAAGACATAGGACCAGTCCTCCCATCAATCATTGAGAAATAAGTTAGTACTCATTTGTGCTCCAACAGTCCTTGCTTGGAAAGGGAATCTGCCTCTATATTGTATTCCCGAAATATGTCAGTGAACTTTATATCTTTCAAATTGGTGGTGATCGATCTTGTCCTGTGCATCCAGACTTCAATTTCAGTGGCATGTAGGTTAGTTTTTCGGTTCATCCAATCTATTATGACTTTAGAATCACCCAAGAGAACTAGTCTATTGATATCCCAAAGTTTTGCAAGCCTAAGTGTCACGAAGGCACCAAATAATTTTGCTTTGGTATTTGTACCCCTCCCATAGTTGATAAACCATCTAATTACTCCCCAATCTGGCTGTTTAATTACTCCCCCCACACCACAAATTGTGCCTCCTCTAATTGATGCCCCATCAAAGAAGGCGACAATGAAATCCTACAAATGTATGAGAGTTCTCTTGTACCTGGATAATAATTTTTGTTGATGTGTACGAGGGTTGTAAGCCCCAATAATCCTGTAAGTTACAGCCCCAATGGATGGCTTCTTTCCATTGAAAATTGTCTGGTTCCTTTCGATCCAGATATACCAGCAAACCAAAACTGCCAGAGTAGTGGGCACAGTTTTATCTAGAACCCAGGAAGTAAAAACCAAGTTGAAGTTTACCCCCTCCCACCAGTTTTTAACACAAAGAAAGGAAGTCTCTTTGGCCCATACAGTCTTGGTGAAAGGGAACTTAACAAATAAGTGATCGCAGTATTCATTGTTAATCTTGCAGAGCATGCAAATGCCTGGTCCCTGCCAGCCTTTCCTCTTTAACTTCTCCCAGGTCAGAATTTCATTTTCTGAAACCATCCAGATAAAGAGTTTCATCTTTAACTGGACGTTCCACTTCCAAAGGTATAACTTCCATCCTATTTGTGTCGGGAGATTAAGAGTTGATAGAATTTCATTATAAATGATTTTGACTGAAACGATGTTGGATGCATCGCCTCCTGTCCATAAAATAATGTCTTTGATGCCTTGAAGAGAAACCATTGTAACATTTAAATGAAAGAAAAAAAGTCCCATTCTGTCTTTTGAGAATCCGTCATCCCCAAAATTGTGTCGTCGAGCCACGATTCCATCAATGTAAAAGGATTGGAACTAGTCGTTGCATTTGCTAACACTGTTACATTTTTTTTTATGCAGGCACACAATTGTTTCATTGGAGAGGAGGGTAGTTTCCCCCATACCTGTGATTTTATCTTTGCCGATTTTGATAAGTTGACCAGTGCCAGGCACCCAGCTCAGCCACTTTTTAATGATGTGAACCGAACGAACTAAGCTAGTCCATATTCTGGATGTGCCTTTGGTCTTGTGATCAGCCAATCTAAACCAGTTTGTCAAGGATAATTTGGGGAAATATTTTTCCTTTAGAATGCTCTGTCAGATGCCCTCCTGAGTGAGCAATCTCTAAAGAGTGTTAACTGTCAACGCTTTGTTGAAGAAGAGGAGATTTCTAAAACCCCAACCACCTTTTTTCCTTGGTCTGGAGAGGACATCCCATCTGCACAGGTGGAAGTGTTGAGTGTCTTTTTGTCCATTCCAAAGGAAATGGAACATCAGTCTTCTGATCTTTGCTAGCACTAATTGAAGAATATATTCTAGTGAAAACCAGTAGACTGATTGTCCCTCCAAAACATATTTAATAAGAATGTATCTCCCACCCAATGAAATCCAATGATTACACCAATTATTTATCCTTTTGGTTATTCTGACCACCAACCAATCCCAATCTTCTACTTTGTGAGCTCCAGTCTTGAGATAATAGCCCAAGTATTTGAAGCCCGAAGATAACTCACTAAAGGTATAAGGAAGAAGATTCTGGAAGGATACCAGTTTCGTTGCCGAAAGTCCTACTTAGTGTACTGTAGTTTTTTTTTTGTTTACCAGTAATCTAGAAGCTTTACAAAAGAGGCTGATAAATTTGTCAATTTCCCACCATTCTTGAAAATTTGCTTTAGTCATAATGATAATATCATCAATGAATAGCAGATGTAAAAATTTTTATAGGCGAGAAACCTTGATACCTGTAACCTTACCTTCCCCGATGGATTTCTTTTGAATTAATCTGGGTCCATCCATGGTAAGAATAAAGAGTAATGGCAAAAGCGGGCAGCCTTGGCGCAATCCCCTGCCACTTCTAAAAAAAATTGTAGCCTTGCCATTTATCAAAACTGAATATGTTGGTGAAGTTACAAAAGACATAATCCAGTTATCCATCTGTATCCCAAACCCCACTTTTATCAATATCAGTCTTAGCAATTGCTAATCAACACAGTCAAAAGCCTTCTTTAAATCCAGTTTTAAGACCATAGATTTCAATTTTTTCTTTTTAATAATGTGAATGCTTTCATGGGTTGAGCCAACTGCATCCTGAATCCTCCTTCCTTGAAGAAACCCCAATTTTTCTGGTGAGAGGAATTTAGAAATAACATGCTTGATTCAGTTTGCTATGATCTTCGATATGATTTTATAGCACAAATTGCAGAGAGAAATCGGTCGGTTATCATCAAAGGTAATTGGTTTGTTGGCCTTCAGAATCAGTGCGATGAAAGTAGAATTTAAATTGTTCTCCACAACCCCATAACTCCTTGCTTCCTCCACCATGTCAAGGAGGTCCTCGCCAACAATATCAAAGAAGAAAATGAAGAATTATGAGGACCAACCATTTGGTCCAGGGCTCTTCTCCTTTTTGAAGTGGAAAATTACTTGTTTCAATTCATCTAAAGTCACCCGTTTAAATAATGTAATTGACTCTTCCTCCCAGACCATCTGAGGGTATAAATCCACCAACTGGAGTTGTTCAATTATATTTATTTCAACCCCATCTTTATAGAAAGTTTTAAAATGTTGGGAGGTTGTCGCTTTGATGATTTCTTGATCTTTATAAATCTGTCCATTATCATCAGAAATTTCCCAAATATGTTTTTTGGATCTGTTGTTACTAGCCACTCTGTGAATTTTTTTTTGTATTTCTATCCCCACTAGAGAGCCAAATGGCTCTGCTACAGAGCCTCCAGAGTTCTTCCTGTCCTCTAAGTAACTCATTCCTTTCAAACTCGCAAAGTCTGAGCAACCCACCTTCTTCAATATTTGTTGGATCGTCCACCAGGCGCAAAATCGAAGCCCTGATCTCGGTTTCCAAAGTCTCTAATTTTGCCAATTTCCTTTTTTTGCTTTCTTTATACCATTGTTTGGCAAGTGACTTCAAAACAGATAATTTCCAGACCAAACGTTTTTGGCTGCTCCTTTCAGAACAAAATGTTGGGTCCTTCCATAACTTTATGACCAAGTCTGTGAAATGTTAGGTCCTTCCAATACTTGAACATGCATTTGGAACGTATATATTAATCTGTTCATTCACGTTGTAGAAGATATGACATTCAAATAATATTAAACATCATATCCACTTTTAAGAGTGACTCAATGATTGCCCATTAATATTGACATTATGCCCTTTTTAATTAGTAAGAAGATTTATAACATGTAAAAAAATGGAGATGATCAGTGAGTATATAAAAATATTGAATGATTCCTAATCAACCTATAGTCTTATAAATAA